>JAIPRL010001164.1:0-94127 GCA_025469235.1 Pemphigus obesinymphae | reverse complement strand
AAAAACCTATAGTTTAATAAAAAAAAAAAAAAAAAAAAAAATGCTCCCCCCCTCCCCACCACCACCATCCGTTGCATGAGTGTACTTATATGTAATGACGGACGAGGTGAAATTTTTGGCTACCTTGTGGGAAAACACAAAAAAATGCTGGCTGCGGGCCAGTCGAGAAGCGGGCGTTTGGATTGTAAAATTTTCAATTTTTTTTTTTCCCTTCTTTTTCTATTCGCAAACGTCGTTAAAATCGCCTACGCGGAGCACCGATTAAAAAAAAAAAAAAAAAAAAAAACGCTCGTCCGGCTCTTATTATTCCGTGCCGTACCTATTATATTATACACTTCACGTGGACAGGTAAACCGCGGGGCGCCCGGTGGGGAGGGGAGCCGAAAGCGGCCGACGGATTTTTTTTTTTTTCCTCCGATTCCGTCCGCGTGACTTTTGCGCCGGGTGTGCTTGCTTTTGCGCTCCGGACGAGGGACGACCGACAGATGGCGTTACACTCCCGTTGGCCCCGGGGAGTGCGCACACGCGGTCCCCCGAGTAAGGCACGGAGGCCGGTATGCCGCGGGCGGATCACGCCTGCAGTTCAGTAGTCGCAAGTCTCGACGGCCGTCCGGCAACAAAATTTTTATTCGCCATACGATCCGTCGATGATAACGTCGTCGTCGTCGTCGTCGTCGTGAAGAACATAAAAAAACCAACGCGGAAAGTGGTAGAAAAAAAAAAATATTAATAATAATAATAGTAGTAGTATTGCGAAATCCACGATATCATAGACGCGGCGGTGTCTAATAATTACGGCGATAACGACGTATTGTTCTGTATACGTCGCGGAAACGATAATGAAATAATAAACGTAATATGAGTCGGACTGTGGAAAAGAGAAAAAAATCGCTGATAACGGCGGTTGAAGCGGCGTGACGCGGCAAACACACGGTATCTTCGCGGGTTCGTCGACGTTTCTGTTTGAATATTATCGTAATTTCGAATATATAACGCGCGAACCAAGGACGGGGGAAAACAAAAAAAAACCGAAAAAACCGAAAAAATTCCAAAAGATAAAACGATAGTTTTCACCACAAGACACCGCATCATTCTCCACAGTGGCCGGTGAGTGAATAACAGAATTCTTTCGAAAATACTATACGATTATTGCTTTTATTATTATAAATAAACTCTATCCCCCACTACCGTTCCAGATAGCTCGTTTTGTACATTTGTACAGAGCGATATACGATTGCGTATTATCACGGTTTGAAGGATTTTAGAGGAGGGGACGACTGGGTGGCCCTTGTCATTAATTTTCATAATTCTTTAGTATACTGTATCCGTACGAATGACTATAATTTCGGACGGTGGATGATTATTAGTACTCTTTATACCCACCTCACTCGAAAGTGTACCACATACTGATAACGTATTTATCTGCAACACCGATTATCTTTATTCCAAAAATTTCAAAGGAAAAAAATTCTTATACACTACAATTAATATGATAGCGATTTTCGTGGTTGCTTTACACGCACATTGGCCACTGTTATATTTCGTCTTATCGTAGATATAAATGATACACGAAATACACGTCCAGCATTCTTATCACGACTTCTTATTTTCTAATATTAGAGTAAATTTACTCTTTACCAAATTTCTAGACGAGATCAGAGAAAAGGCATTTTTTTAAAAAAAATTTAATCCTGTAAAGTCATACAACTATTATTAAATTCCAATAATTATAATAAATATATTTCTCTTTAAAAGATCTGTTACGTCTTAAATAATTTTATCGTCTATAAATTTAGTAATTCGGAAATGTACTCTAATATTGGAAATTATGAAGTTGTAATAAGTATGCTGGACGTAAATTGTGTACATTATCAGTTGGTTAGATGGACACGGAAAACTCGAAACTACGTCCTCTTAAATAAATGAAAATATGAGACATTTTAATTATAACAGAAATGAACGAATTGCTCATGGCTGCTGTGCACAATAACCAGCTCTATCGGGTCAACTCTATGTAATTGGTTTTTGACACTATATAAAAAACCGAGAGGGTATGAAATATAATAAATTATTTACGATTGAATCCATACAGTGCCGGAAAGAAACGACTAAATTATTGTCTAATTAAATGTCCACGATATTGGCTTAATTGGAACCCGTTTTTATCAATTTGTGTGCGTCGCATACACTCGTAAAATGCAATAAAGTTATTGCCTATAATGCCTGCATTGCATTGACGGACTGAACATCGTTGAATATATATGTGGTAGATTAAACAAATAATAATTAAAAGGACCTTATTGTGACGCGTGTAGAGTATCGAAAGTGTACAAATATAGATGTGCTCGTATCATTAATAATACATATATTATAATCCAGATTTTTTTAACCATTATTATTTACCAACATCTGAAAATTTCCCAAAAAACTTTTCTCCAAGCAATTTTCTTTATTCGTATGGTATTTTCGATCCTACGGGAATATAAATGTAATATGTCGTCTAGTACAGGACCTTTTTTTATCCACTCGAAAACTTTTAGAGTTTAATTTTGAAATCAAAATCAAAACTACTTAACTTAACGTCTGAAAACTAAAACTATAGTATAGGTATTATATGAGCCAAGTGTAAACTAACAAGAGATAAAACTATAGACTCTTAAATTGTTATTATAGGTAATCGAATTTTCAACTAAAACTTTGTAGGTATCAAATATGATTAAAATCTACAATTAATTAATTTTACCGTCCATTGAAATGATTTAATTACCATCAAAGTTTAACTTTGTTTTACGGCTTGAGTTTTATAATAAGCAAAATTATTTTTTTTTTTTTTTCGACAAAAATGAATAATGAAATGCGTATTATAATAAATAATTTAATATTATTTTACAAGCCATTAACTATAATAGGTATTATGGTAAAGTTATATTATACACAAATTTAAATATTTCAAAAACTCCAAAATTATATAATAAAATAAACATATATACCTATCTACATACATTTATATACGTTTATATAAAAAAAAATTACTATATTATAGACATTTTAATAATTTACTGGAATAATACGTGTATAGTAGGTATATTTTTGGCGAAGAAAATGTTAAATCATTATTCTTTAAAAATAACTGAGGTTGTTTTATTATTATGTTTTAAAATTTTGTTCCATAAAAAAAATACTGAAATAAATACCAAAATTAAATTTTATGTAGGTATTAATACCCCATACGTATAAGAGTAATAAAAAAAAACAACTCATCGGTTTATCCTTCTCCAAAATTCAAAAAAAAATATTATTATTTATATAAAATATAATATTATTAGTATTATGTAATTGGTTGCCTTTATTTTATATTTATAATTTATATTTATGATAATATAATCATTATTTTATAATATAATGTACCTATTATTGTATTACAATATGAGATTGATATTTATTACTTGTTAATTTGACATTTTGACAGCACACAAAATAGTCTTGGCTCTTCCCTAATGATGCTGCAATTATGGTTGTAATAAAATATAATTTAAGATAACGAAAAATTAAAGAAATTTTCTACTTCTCGTCAATCTTCAAATTTTGCTAATCTTTGTACTATGTAGCGTATATGTGTATTTAATTGGATTTTTCATCTCGTGTACCTTATAAATTATTTGAATAGTTATCCAAATATTTGTAATAATCTAATGAATATTCCGAGATCTTCATAAATCCTATAAAGGTTATTTAAAAACTGGTTTAAACAATTGTAAGTAACTATTTTAAAAATTAGAAGTGGTTTAAAGCCGGTTAACGGTAACTTCGGATTTTCAAATTTTCAAAGAATCGTTAGCTGTGGCAACGACCACGAGGAACATCGTTGTTTTGAAAGTACGTCTCGTTTCCGTCCCATCATTGTATAATTTCTAAGAAAATTTTTTTATTTTTTTTTATGCTGATCTATCGTATTTTTTTATACAGTATCTTCTTTGTAGGACAAATTTCGACTGACATCAAATTGGTTCTTTCCGGGTCTAAATTGCAGTGTCCGAATTGGTTCCCGTTTTGAATCCATCAATAGGGTATTTACGATTTCCTTCTGGGGGTGATATCAAAAAAAAAAAAAATCGGTGTATCAGTTAAACTCTGCCTCCCGCCCGTATACCCTTATTCGTTATATTACGTTTATGTGACGTGCATTTATATGGTCCATTTTTTTTTTTTAATATGACGCTGGTTTGTTCTATCCATTATATTTATTGTTTACTGTATTTATAATTTTTTATTTTTAAACTTATTATATTACAAAATAATGTCCGTTCTACAGGGATTTTGAGCCATTTTATCCAACGTTTCTTCTATATCCACATGAATATTGTGACGAATGTTTAGCGTTACCAAACCATTTACAGATAAGGTGTACAAAACAAACATATAGGAATGCTTATTTACATTTACAATCACAAAAAAATACAATACACGACTTACACGACTGATAACACACTGATTACGATTACCATTCAAATAAAAAAATAAAATAAAATTGAAATGTATTTTAAATAAAAAAAAAAAAAAAGGTTCTTGGGTGATATATCACCCAAATCACCCCCAGTAAATACGCCACTGGAATTCATTATTAAACAGGTAGTGGCCGAATTGGTTCCCACGCAGATATTACGTGTGTACATGTATATATACATACATACATACATACATAAGTAAGTTATACAGTAAATTAAGTTTCTTGAATTTTAACAAAATGTAGATAGACATTTTTTTACCCTTAAAGTTTTTCATGTCCGTTCCCATTTGTACATACTCAAACACACTACCATCCTATGCGTAATGAAAGTATAATTATGTGATATTTTATAATCTATGATAACATTATGGTAAACGAGTAAAACCGTATCGGACTCATTGATTTTCAAAAATTATTTTTCACGCGATTTATAGATTTTACGCGATTACTTTACATATAATCGACCGGAATCAGTTGAAACTTTGAGTAAACGAGATTTTTGAGTGAAATTGGAGACCGTTTCGGTTCACGTCAGCGATTTCCGAAATTCGGCCACTCTTCCCAAATTTCCAAATGACCTTTTTAATTTTTCCTTGGCCTTTTCAAAACGGCGAAATATGGTCGACGCGCGCGGCCTCTGTGCGCCTAACATGCTTAAATGCGCCTAAATGTGTATCCGACTCCGTACTTTGCACAGTGGGCTAAATAAGCGATTTAGGTGGACAATTTTTTTTTTCTGAAATAAAATAGTTTTGAGACAAATATAAGTGTGTTTATTTACTCATTATATTGATGTTTCACAATTCTATCAATATTAATGGTCAAATATAAGAAAATTATTGATTTATTTATTTTCTATTCAAAGTATAAATTAAGAAAAAAACATAATGATTATTAAATAAATTCGTATTTAATTTATATAATAAATACTTATTTTTATAACGATATTATATCTAAATAAAATATGATACTATCATATGAATCGCTGAGTTCAGAAAGGGACATGTCCAAAAAACCAAATTTTACAGGAGACACAAAAAAATGTTTACAATGAATTCATATACCTACACCCGACATTCTGAAAAATTTATAGAAGTTTTCTAATACCTTTCTACAGAGGAATATCATGTTTGGATCAAATTTACTATTTTTGTATGTCCACAGCATCTATTGGTATTTCCTGGATATGTCTCCTTTCTGTACTCAACTTATATTTTCAGTATGATGGGGTAGTTTGATATATACAAAAGCATATAGTAAAGTAATAATAGCATATCGATGATAAAAGCTATGAAAAGCTCATTATCGGCAGAGTAAACACAAAATTGGCGGGAGAAGTATCCACAATCAATAGGTATACGTATAGATAATGAGAGAAAAACGAGACATGTCCTGGACAAGATTCTTTTCTGCTTTTTACTATTATTTATAATTTTGATTTATTTTCACGTTATTTTCTCATATGCAACTGCATGGCATGTCTTCTTTTAACACTAAACATGCCATCTAGACGTTAGGAACAACAATGGCGTAACTAACTCATTTTGTCAAAAATTGAACACGTTCCCTTTCTGAAATAATCGGCGATTCATATTTTATTTAAATTTCACATTAACTAGAATCGTCGGATTCACTCGTGTTATAGTCATTATCAGTTTCTGTTTGATCGTCCTCGAGTGACAATACTATTTAATAGAGATGGTGATGGAGATGGAGGCTTCGGACATTTCAAAGGATTAATAACTTCTGGACGAAGTGATCCCGTTGGTTTCTGTTGTGATTTTTTTATGCGTAGCATTCAGACCCGACGTTGGTCGGACGTGTGCAGATCCGGCCGGGACGGATAATTCTCCCGCTGAATGATTAATAGACCACACCCGCGGTTGGACGGTGAATCGTAAATCGGTTTCGCCGTAACTTCACTACACGAGTTCGATGGAAACGTCCTCGGGGACGCCCGCGGTTTAATTGTGTGCATCAAGAACCGGAATACGGTGCGATATTTTAAGGATAAAGCGCCTCGAATGGGCTTCGCAACACGTAAATACCCAAAAGTCAAAGTAGGCATTGAATACATTGTATGTGTACAGACTCGTTGGGCGCGTTCCAATAGTCCTGTTCACTTTTTTTTTTTTTTTTCAATATAGATGGATAATATGACTTTGGAAAAACGTCTAAACGGAATATCACGTTGTATACTTTACGTTATACACCCACATAATCACATAATGTGTTATGGGGTTACGTACGAATAGAACGTTAATAAAAAAAAAAAAAAAACCGACATAAGTCGCCAATTTATTTTCTTTCGAAAAATCACTTTCTGTCAGATTCCACGCAGCGGAGTAACTAGCGTAGGAGGAGGAGGAATTCGACCCCCTCCCCCCCCCAAAAAAAAAAGTCGCTTCAATCGGCCAAATCGGATTGCCGGTTGGCCAAATCGTTAAGGACCATGCGCACAGTAATGGTAAATCATCGGGAAACAGAAAGAAGTGTTAATGTTTTTTTTTCATTTATTTACGTTTTTAAGGAAGTATTTTAGGATACGAACTTTGCAGCTGGCCTAATTATTAAAAGGTAGTGTGACTTTGTTTTTTCTGCCCCCTTCCCATTTATACATACTCAATACTATCGTCATATGTGTAATATCAATGTAATATAATCAATGATTAAAAATATATCGGACACATTGATTTTTAAAAATTATTTTCACACATTATCGATTTTACGTGATTTATTTAAAGAAATACGACCGAAATTAGTTAACACTTATAGTAAATAAGATTTTTGGTGCCTATAGTCCCCGTATGGAAGTCAAATTAGACCCGTTTTCAAACGAGAACCAATTTTCGGTTCGCAAATCTGTGGTACAAACAGAAAGAAGTTGATGACCTTATTTTATTTTTCGCTTATTTATATTTTCAAGAAGTATTTTAAGATATGAGCTTTGCAGTCAGCCAAATTGTTAAAAAAATTAAAATATCAATTGGCCAAGTTAACACTTTGCCCCCGCCCCCCCAAAAAAAAAAAAAAAAATACTTCGCTAAACCTCTAATTCTACGTATACTCAAAAATAAATTCTAGTGAAGAAGGGGTTACAATAACTGTGAAGAGTAATAATAATATAGAAACGCTCATTCCAAATACTGTCTGTACGTAATCCGTTAAAGTGAGCAAATAGTGACCTGACATTAAGCTATTTTACCATATACCCGTACAATAATAATTATTGAAGTCCATTTACATTACATTTTAACATCCTGCTATCACCACCAGTGATAACGTACGAAATAGAGTAATTCTCCACAAATTGATAATACGAAAATCTGATAAGATCTTAATTGGCTTTAATACAAACTTATATACATACGTATATATTTTTTTTCTTCAAAAGTTGATGTTGGGAAATTTGTTATTATCTATGATTAATACTTATGAATAAATACCGGATTTGTATGCACTAAAAAAGCTAAAAGTAATACGCATTTATGCATCAAAAAATCTTGAAATATAAACTTCATATGCTCTTGATTTTTTATGAAATATGCAAAAATATGCTTTTATCCAAAACATACACATTTATATGCAAACAGTTTTTGTTTGATGGCAAATTGATGGCGACAATCACGATAACAATAAGTGTATAATCATAGATAACTAAATAATAGATAAAAAAAACAAATATTATATCAAGTAAAATTATACGTAAACTAAGATTAAACTTTACACACATACCATAAACGGCAAAAATAACATAAATCAAAGATATTTTAAATTGTTTTTATAGAATTTTAACATAGATAAACTATTATAAACTGTAAATGATATATAATGTTATGTAACATAGGTACTATGATAAAATAAAATAATCATAAAATAAACGTCAAGATTACATTTCAAAAAAATCATATTCTTACAGTTATAAGTTACTGGCTTGTGTAAAATTTAAATTTTTTGACTTGTGCTATAATTCAATTATAATAATTAATTATAATTATTCATAAATAATACAATAAATGAATAAAATTACGATAGCACAAAGTTCGGATATACACAGAAATCGAGTTTATAGATTGTGTTCGACTGATGTATTTGACAAGAATCAATTGAGTCCGTGAGAAATACTCGACGGTAGAGATTGTCTGCATGAAAAAATACGGAAAAGATTTCGGTTAACGAGTCTCATTCTCGTTTCAAGCATATATTTTATGTAAATTACTATACTAGGAATCGATTAAGAGTGAAATAAAAAGTTCCGCGTCGTATTTATGAATATTTCGGTATAGCGATTTTTCATTATTTGACCACTAAAATGGCGGTTGATATCGCTTCGATCGAGTCTCAAATTTTATTGAAGTTATAACTCTTGATTTTTTTTAATTTAGCTTTTTCGTATTTTTTTTTTTTTGTCATATATATTTATTTAATTGATTTAGAAAATAAATACAAATGTATTACAGTTATACTTTCGTTCGAAATGAATTATGCGTATAAAACTTTATTTTATTCTAATCGAATATAGTAAACGACAGTAAATTATTAGACAAGTTAGAAATATTTTATTCTACAAAATTAAAAAAAAAATAATAGTGGTTATCTATTGATGATGACCACAATTGACCGATAAAAGTTCGTGTCGTGATTTAAAACATTTTTATTCTGGCTAACTCTAACTATAGAATAAGTCATATTAAGACATTTGTCAGACTAAAAAATGCGCAATATTTTAACGAGATAGTATATACGAAAAAAGCGGTTTTCGAAAATATGGGCAGTGTTAGAACTCTTGTCATTCTGAACCCGCGTAATGTATTCTTTCTTGACGCGGCAGTGTACCTAATCTACATTTCTACCGGGTTCAGTTTTACATTTTGAACTATTGATTTTTCCCGTATATATATATTTATAAATGCATTTAAAAGACACATAACCCGACGTCATGGTCATATAATTACATACTTCCATGTGTTTTTTCTCTCATGACGAATTTTTAAATATTCTATACGCAGGCGGTAGTTACAAAATTAAATATTCTTAGGTAGGTATTCGCAATAATATTTTTCTGGAACGAAAACGTTGCGTTTTAATTGCTGGCAGGTATAATAACAAAATATATAATTATATTACCTACCTTGTTAGCTATATCATTTTACAGCCTTACAAGCCTTTTGACGGACAACATTATCAAGTCAATATACTATAAGGACACTGTTTATTAGATTGATAATATCGACGTAGACTTTTGATTTATTTCATGGCACGATGTATATTTACAAATATACATTAAAGATAAAAAGGATAAAAACCCAACTTTTCGAGTCATTAAAAATATTGTTGACTAGGTAGGCGTTTGAATTTCGGAAACTCGGTCGTTTTCCCTTTGATAATAATCCACCCAAAACCCACAAATCGATATTTTATTTTTCGCGAATTTTCGCGTCATTGAAACGGAGTACAGGAAAAAAAAAAAAAAAAAAAACGTCGTTACGTATATATTACTTTTGTGGGCCGTGCGCGCGAATTAATGAAAACAAATAGTATTTATTATTATTTATTTTTTTCGTTTAAACGCGGACATCTGCTCGGGAGGTCGTTTGTCCCGTTAAAATTATTTACTCCGGCATGATTAGAAGTGCGCTCGAAACGAAGACTATACGAAAAATACGTAAAAAAAAAAAAGAAAAAAAGAAAGTAAAAACAAAAATAACGGAAAACAAAAAAAAAAAAAAAAAAAAAAAAAAAAGGGTGTACACCCGGGAGAAAAGCAAAATTTTTAACTAAGAATAAATCTCTGGGCGTGCGAGTTGAATACTTTATGAGATCATTCGCGTTTTTGGTCTTTTATCGTCGGTATATATAAAAAAAAAAAACCTCCCCGCTCCCTATTTTTGCCCTCACGCGCGCCTCCCCGACGCCATATTATTATGCATAGAATCAAAGATCAACACTCGAGGTTTTACACCGCAAATACGGATAAAAGCGGGGCCGAAACTGTCGGTAAACAATTTTATTAAAACAGAACTTCTTGAAATTTATGTAAATCGATTGAGTTTCAAAAGCCGAAATAAACGATTTTATTATATTTCTTTTTATACCTACACGTTTTTTTTTTTTTTTTTTACAACGATTTCTCGACATTAGATGAATTCTATTCCCGGGCGATCAATTTCGATTTTTTTTTACCTTGTACATATTATATAGGTACCCTACGTTAGGTAATATTTAACGTCTTCCTATTATGTATATTAATGGTGTCCATAAATGTATCCATTAAAACAATTTATACATTCATTTTCATAACGTTATTATACACTATATATTTATTTTATTTCGGGTACGTATATACTTTATAATATCTTTTAATTTTATTAAATAGAAAAAATACGCTCGTTTAACGGTATAGCAGCTATATAATATAAAAATTAAATAGTAGGTTAAACGTGTTCTACCCCCTCTCGTCAAAACAAAACTCTTTAAGTTAATAAATTTAATTTAACTTAATGTTTATACACACCCATATATATATATTTATTATTCTATTTTAATCAAAACTCGTTCATTGTAAAACGTTTAGATTAAAATACGGTCATAAATGTTAAAACAAATACAATATGTATTAACATTCAAATGACGATAGTAGTGGTCGTCGTAATACAATGTCTTGGTTAATATAAAAATTATACGTTTTCTACGGAAACTCATTAAGAAATGTATTGTTTTACAGTTTCTTTAAAAATTACATTATTAAAACGTTGTTCGTCGTCTTTTCCTGCGAAAAGCTCGTAATGTATCGGTATCGCTATTGTCACCGACCTTTTTTGGAAACCCCTAGAATGTGCCAACAGAAAAGGGTCGCGATCCGTTCCATTCCTGCAGTGCACATAAGGGTCACCGATGTATTAAGTGGGAAAGGGGGGTGGGTGCTAGAGGGGATAAGAGGAAACATGTATAAGCCATTATTTCTAAAGCTTTTTATTTATTATCGTTCTTTAAGTGTTGCACAAAGGCTGCGAACTTATTTGCAGGGAACATTCGACGGATAAATTACACATCGAACGCAATATTATTATACGAACCTCGCAAACAAACGCGTATTCCGACGGTTGTTAGCGACCAAATATATAATACCGTATATTTGGTATACATAATTCAAAATATATAATATGTATCTATGAAAAAAAAAAAAAAAAAAAAAAAATTAAAATTAATAACGCGCACATTCACATATAATTATACGTGTATTCGAGTTCTGATCGATTCACACGTGCAACAGGGCAACAATCCATAACGACTTCATGTTTAATAGGAACGCTTATAATGTGTATATGTGGGCGGACGTCATCATAATGGTATAGATTGGTGCCTCTGACGATTTCAGTATTCGACACGTTTTTTTATTTTTTTTTTTTTTAGCGAACCGTCGTCTTAATGAGCGCGTTGTAAATCAAAAACGAAACTACTAACCACGATCGAAATTCTCAAATGAATAACGAATATCATCGGAATAGTTAGTGATTTCGGGATCCTTAAACATAATACAGAATCCAAGTCTAACTAACGTGAAAGAATAATATGAAACGAATTCACATATAGGTACATTTTAATCGATAGGTTGTAGCATTATATTCAGTCGATCGAAGAAATCACCGTGATTTACAATAAAAATGTTCATGCGCGTAATCGTCGCGGTCGGTCTACTGTTTTAAAACCATAATCCAATAGAAACAATGATTGTGACGTCTACGTTTGAAATTATAGCTAAAACATCTCTAAAAATTTTTAAAAAGGAGTATATTCCCCAATAGTATATTGGGTGTAGGTACCTACATGATTTGATTTTTTTATAAAATCTTGTTCAATAAAAAAAGTCGTAGCATTTTAAGTTTCCCTTTTTGTTTTTTAAATAATTGTCATTTTTTAATAAACAACAATTTACACAAGCAAAAAAAACTATTCTTTTTTACATAATTGGTAATTGTTGTTTTAGCTCTAATTTAGTTTGTAGTATTAGACAGAAACCACAAATACCAGTACAATACGTATAGTAACCGTTAACGTTTGAACTTAACTAGTTATAGTTTGGCACAAACCTATTAAATTATTTAGTTAAAAATTTGCAAATAAATTATTTAAAAATTAATTTTAATAAAATAATTTTTGTTTTTAACTTAACATCAAAATTGCATTACAAAGAAATGTTATTTGTTTTCGAATTTTTCAATTTAAAAAAAAAAAACGGTAAAAAAATGAAAATACTTAACTAAATTACATATTAGGGGACGTTCAAGTATCACGTCAGCACATTTTTGGTCTTTTTAGACCCCCTCCTCACCCCTTGTCAGCAGTTTTCAAATAGCAAGCCCCCTTCTTTATTACGTCAACAAATGTCCGACGACCCCCCTCTATTTAATAAAAAAAAAAAAAAAAAAAAAAAATTGGAATTTTATATGAATTAATTACAAATAGATGAAAAATGTTATCATATATTTTGATAAAAGTAAGTATACGTTTAGATTTTTTTTATCACTGCTGACGTCAGCATGGTTCTAATCCCCCATCCCCCTTGTCAGCAAATGTAAGCACACGACAGACCGCCCTCCCTCTAGACGCTTACGTAATACTCGAACGCCCCCTCAGGTATAGATATCCGTTATATTTATCAAAATTACAAATTGGGATTTTGATGAACCGAGTCGAATTAAATTGAGCAAAAATTGCTGTTTTTACTTTTATCCATATTTACGAAGAAAAAAAAAGTTCTAAATAATTTCGTCTTTAACGCGTCCCTCTTCACGGATCTATAGATATATAACAGTTTAGTATATTATATAGGTGCCTATACATATATATATATACGTATATTTATATATACGGCGCATTAAAAGCTACGATAAATCGCCATCCATCGATATTGTTTTAACTTTTTATCACCGTTGACGTAACTTATGAACAGTATATATGACGTGTACATTTACGAGGAAACGTCAGAAAGGGCCATTCAATTATTATATTTCGTGTATATAATAATAATATATATATATATCCCGAGTACAAATTTATCAATAGCCCGTTGGTCGACCGAAAATTTCCGTCCATCGCAGCAGTACAACAACAACAACAATAATAAGTACTATATATACGCGGTGAACGGTATAATGGCGTGATTGATATGATATTCGAACTTGACCTAGTTTCGTTTCGAATCGTAACGATTCTCCGTTTGGAAATAAATCGGCAAGTTGGCGCCCAATTGAATATTATTAAAAATGTACCGGCTATATACGTGTTATATACACCGTCGTTCACTTAACGCCGCGTCTCATCTATATTATTGTACATTATGCAGCCCACACCCGAAAATCCTCTTTCATCCCGACGGGCCGGGGAAATATAGAGAGACCTTTACCTCGACGGTCGCCCGGCTTATTTGTTTTGCGCTCCAAATTCGGCGGCGACGGTCGGGGGGGGGGAGGCTTTCGTGTGACTACCCCCCCCCCTCTGGGGCCGCCGCTACGGTGGCGATGCGTATGCAAATTTATGCGCTAACTCGAATCCGTTTAGTTTGGCGTGCATTTCGTTTCTACATTATACCTCTCTCGCACTCTCTGTATACATACATACATACATACATACATACATACATACATACATACATACATACATATATATATATATATAATATATATATATACATATTCTATCTATCTCTCTCTCTCTCTCTCGCATTGTTTGCGGAATTTCCTTAAATAAGGTTACGTGAATGCAAATTTCTATAAATAAATAACATTTTAACCGGTGGCCGGCGTGTGCGTGTTAACGCGATAAAATGCCCTTGGACGAGAAACGAGGTGTATATAGTGTAGTTTTAATATTACAGCCCGCGAACGACGTATAGTATTATCGGTGTGGGGCACGGGGACTTTATTACATCGTCCTTAAAAACGAAAAAAATGTCCTCGGGATTAAATACGATTGAGTAACGGACGTTAAAGGACAATTGTCTAGAAATTTTTGGAAATGCGCTTTTAAATTCGGCGAAAAACAAAATACCGTTCTGAGCGGTAATAACGTAAAATTAATTTGATGTGATAGTCATCCGCCGTTATCGCGTATGCTATTCGTATACCGCATCGTATGCGCATGACGTACGCGTTATATAACGCGGGGTTATATATTATATATACGATCATATTATACCTCTGTGTATTATCGGTGTCGGCCGGGATATTGCCTGATATTGTCGAACTTTTGAGAATTACACTCGTATATAGGTACTGAAAAATTACCAATTTACGAAACAAGATAATATTTTCGATTTTTTTTTTTTTGTATATATTTTTAAAACTTTTTATTCTACGGCCCTAAATTGCACAGTACATAATATATTATATTTATTTAGTCATACTCCAAGCACAAAATATGTACTAAAAATGACCCCAAAATTGGAAAAATGCTCTAAAAATTTCAAAAACCAAATTTCAAAAAAGTTCCATTTTTAAATTATCTGATGTATGAATCGAATTTTGTACTTCAAAAGCATTGCCCCAGAACACCCACTAAAAAAATTTCGCGACTTAGTAATCGGTATATCATAGAATATATTGTACATAATTACTTATATACACATTATATGTACCTCTTTTCTAAAAAAAAAACCGTAAATAATTTCATTGGACGTTTCGAAAATATAGCTCGTTTACGTTAAATTAACAAGGTTTTTTTTTATTATATAATTATAAATTGAATTGTTAAAGTTTAATATTAAAGGTTTCATTTTTACTATTTGTTTCTTGAAATCAAAAAATTCAATTTTGTATACGTTTTATATATAGATGTCCACGTGACCACGCACGTGTTACACGCGACGAGGGTAAAGTTTGTCATTTCATGGAAAACAGCGAAATGAAACGGGCGAATAACATTATTCGAAAACGTTTCGTTTCATTTTTCAAGCTTTTACGTCAAAATATATACTTAAATATCTGACTATTCTAATATATATACGAGTAGAGAAAAACGCACATATTTATTGATCTTCCTATTTTCTATAATCGGAATAGTTTGTAGTCATTTTTGTTATTAAACTATGATGATTTAATGCGTTTCGAGAATAATAATTAATGGTATACAAAAAAAATGTCATAATGAAAATTATAAACTAATATTAATTTAATGTACTTATTATATACAGTGTATAAAATTAGATACCTACAATTTTAGATACATTTATATCAGAAACAGTTGTAGTAGTACTCCCTACTTTATTTATAGAGCGGACAGACTGTAGTAAATCCTTTAAATATATTTAATTTTAAAATATTTAACACAAAAATACAATGGGTGGCAGGGTTTTACATACGTATTATTTTTTTCGTTTTTTCATCAGTGACAATATATACTATATCACCAACTTATGTTAAATTTCATAAACAATTCCGTGCAACAGATATAAATATAATAACCAGTGTTGAGAATAGATAAATAAAAATGTATATAGATTACACATAAAGATAAAAGATAAACCAATTTTTATCTAAATAAAAAAATACATTTTAAATTTCAAAACTTTTTTTTCATAGATTTTCAAGGTTTTTATTATTAAAATCAATAAGCCAATTTTAGTACATAATATCCCTATTATAAACAAATATTTATTTATTCGATAATTTTGCATATATATAAATGCGTATATTAGGTATAACAGTATATATTCAAAACATTTTACATTGGTATATTTAAGAGTAATTAAGTATATTTTTGGTAAAAATGTATGCATAATAATAATTATCTTTATTAATTTTCTTATAGTGAAATTTCGATCTATGATAATAACTTATCATTATTTATCTTAATAAGATAAAATATAGGTAAATAAAATATATCTCGAACAGGAATAATAAACTATAGCTAATTACGGCTAAAAGTATAAAAACGCCAAAGCGACCATTTTTGTGAGATGTATGTGTGTTATATATACTTGTGTGTATATATATACTTGTATATATATATATATATATATATATATATATTATAATCAGCGATAACAACGCATGGTCATATAGATATAGTAGATATGGACAGTGGCGTAGGTACTTAAGATGGAAGGGAACAATGTGGGTGTGTAGGTATATGGAAGGGGTTTTTTTTTTGTGCTTATTTTAAATCGTTAAAATAGCAATAGTAATTAATTCGTTGAGATTCAATATTAGTAAATGTATTGACACGTCTTAACAGATGATAAAATAATGTTAAGTATTGTGAAATAATAACATTTAAACCGTAGATATTAATAACGTATAATTCATTATTATATATCTATGATTTAAACAAATTAATTTAATCTATGAATGGATACACTGTAATTTCAACATTTTCTGTCAAAGACAAGCACTGCATTTGATATAATATACCTACATTAAGATCCATAGAGGTAAGAGCGCATTATTATCAAAATGTCTAAAATATTTCGTTGTTTTATGATTTTTGTTGTAATTATTACTTTAAATATTTAACAGTTACCTGCGGTATCTTTTGTAAATATGTTTAATATTAACGGAAATTGTTTGACCGAAAAATGGAAACAATATAGAGCCCATGAAAAAAAGGAAAAAGAAAAAGCTGATGATTCGTACTTTAAAGTAACTCGCAAAAGTAAGGTAAGTGTTTCAATTTACACCATACAACACGAAAGAAAAAGTACATATTTTATGCATAATATTATGTGTGATACCTATACGTAATGCGTACGACTTTTATATTATTACGGATATTATTGCCCGCGACTAATCAGTACAGTTTTACTGGAGCTGTGTGCTGAATAAAAACACAGAACATTTAAGTTAGATACTTTATTCCGTAAGGAGTATTCCGTACAATTTCAATAACCCCTACGAATTTAAAAAAGTGCACTTCGCTCTCCGGGTGTCAGTTGGGATGGATGCACTTCGCTACTGCAGGGCAGTGCACTCTTGGTGGATGTATTGCATTTGAAAGCAATGCAAAATCCTTGCGTTCAGTAAAACGATTCTGACCGTAGCTTCGGTGTATATTAGGATTCATAACTCTTAATATTAGTTATATACCCAGTACCTATACCTATGTTTAACATTACGTCAAAGATGAAATGTAGAAAGAAATATGATTTTACGAAATTACGAAGAAATGAAAAATCTCGATTTGACAAAATCGTTTTTCATGCCGTTTTTTCATCGAATCCTGGTAGTTTTCCTTACGCGTTAAAAAACTATTGAGAAAATCGAAAATTGACCTCTCTAAAGTACCAACTAGATGAAATTTCCTACAGGAAACCGTGTATAAGCACATAAAGATCGGAGCACTCCTGCTGGTAGTAAACTAAAGTTAACAGAGAAAAAAAATAAAAATATAAACATATCATTGTAAAACCACAATAGATCCCTATGGCTACGCTCAGAATCTAAAATGTAACGGTCGCCGGGGGCTCAGATGAACTGTACGGATTTAACACGTATACACCTACGTAGTTAAAAACGATTAAATATATGTACATTGGATCTGAGCAGTGATTAAGAGGGCAGTAGTTGTTTGCCCTATTACACGTATGTTTCTAGGGTCTAATTACGTACCGTTTTGTTGACAGTATTAATTTTTTATTTTAAATTTGAGTTCGGTAAATATCAGTTTATTATTTTAAATCGCGTGTAAACATTTTCCCGTAGAAACTACATACGTGATATATGATCACAAATTCACGTTAATTTGCATGGACGTAGTGTAGACAATTAGTTATTAAATATGTTTGATTTTCGTTAAACGCGTCCGTTCCATCCCTCGGTCTATTACCGAAATCAAACGAGTTGAATTATTAACGAAGCATATAATGACTATCTTGAGACTTTCCGAAACAAATATAATCAAGTTCGTTGTATAGGTACACGTGCGCAAATAATTTTGAAATACACGCGCCCCTTTGAAAATTTAAAAATCTAATGTTTGTTCGAATGAAATTTTATAGTATATATTATAATATAATACAACGCGAATTTATGACGCGTATTTTATTTTTTGGTTTGTCTAAATGAATAATCGATTTACGGGATTGAAAGCGGCGATCGTCTGTCTCTATATATCTCTGTCACACGCGTAACATATATAGCCATTATTAGACCATTTCTATTTCCAACATATCGATGGATCTAATGATGCGATAAAGATTCTAAAAACTGATCTGAATTTTGCGTAATGTCTGCTTTACGCCGATTTTCACATATTTTTTAAATAGGTCTCCCAAAGTTCCCATGATATTAAGATAATTCGTTCGGACATTAAAAATGGACATTTTCAATTTTTGTGAAAATCGAGGGAATTTTTTTTTGATAAAAATTGGGAAAGTCGTTCTAAAGTAGATTTAACGACAAGTACAGATCAGTTTTCAAAATTCTTATCGCATCATTGGGTAAATCTGTAGGTTTGTCGAAAATTGGATTTAGTGTCTTTTCAAATACGGCATTCGTATTTTTTTGACATGTGCCTGTGCGTGCGTGTGTACATATCATCGATATTATGCCAAACGTATTTACACATACTAAAGACCAAATATTACTCACACAAATACACTTCGGAACGCGAAAAATCAAATAATTGCCTATATAAAACGCCTTAATAAATTACCGCTTCCTTAATATTATAATAATAAAAAAAATATATAACTTCAGTCTATAATTAGAAAATGGTGTAACTCCGAAACACCAAATTTTATAGGAGATGAAAATAAACGTTTAAATTATTTAAATGAACTTTCATGGACCTAAAAATATTTTTATAGTTATTATTATAATAATAATCATATATTATAATATAATCTCTTCAGTTTTATATAAATCCGTTGAACGTTATTAATTAATATACTCATTGCCAATATTATTTCTCTAAAATATCTCAAATATTAATCGAGTTATGACTTTTACTAAAGTATATTATATTTAGGGCATGGCTGTATTTAACCATTTTGTCATGGAGATACGCCACGACGGAGAAAGTCCATTACGCTGTTATTCAACAGTAATTTTATGGAAGAATATACATTGAAATGTTGTTAAAAGGATATCAAATATTCCACTGAATTTTCTCCTATGAATTTATGAAATTAAATCGATTTTTCGGAGTTATGTCCATTTCTAATTCGCTGTTGGTATATTGTCAAACGAGTATATTTAATTTTGTCAGAATTCTTTACTGTTTGGCGATGACACAATAGTAAATCACTACCTAGCTGCTTCTGAATTCGATAATCCGTCACTGTTACGACAAGTTACTTATCTTCGAAACGGTAATTTGTTATGGTTTTTTTTTTTTTTTTTTTTTATCAAATCGACTATTTATGTACGGTGTGGAAACGGTTCAGCTCGACGAATACTTACCAATGTTTAATAGAATCAAGATTAATGACAAAAATGTATAATAACACCGTGACCTTTCGAGAATGAAAATAAAAAAACCTGTATCGCGGAACGGTTAAGAACAAACATTATATTATACTATAATATAATTTGAAATCATTAATAATTAAACGGTTATCTTGAAAAAGATTTATCGGTGTACATAATATATCGTGTATAATGTGGCATACGGCCGCTTTCTAGACTCGACCGAACATAATGTAACTTTGTTTTTTATTTCACCAAATTAATAAAGTTTACTGAAAACAATAATGAATTACGCATAAAGTTTCCCACGAAACGTTTATTTCGAAATCTCCGAAACTCCGAAACGGAATTATCAATTATTTTCGCTTTAAAACTCGAACACCGATTATAGTATATTCCTGAAGTATGAATACAATCGAAATAATTATCGCCATAACGTTCCCGGCCAACTTAAAATTTAAATTTAATTATTAAGGGTGAGTACAGATGAATATATATATATATATTTACCTGGCATAATAATAAATTTATTATTATTTCTACGTTCCTGATAATAGTCGACGAAAATCAGAAAATTCTAATTGTACGCGTTCACGTTTGTCGAAAAATCTTGAAATTTAGAATACGCTTGGAGTTGGCATTCGAGAGATATTAATTATTGTTATTACTATTATTATTTTATTTATTTTTTTGATAAGAGTGTAATCTTATTATTTCAACTAAAAACGATATTATAGCCGTTACAGTACGTATTAATATTTTACACACCATTGTGTGGGGGGAAAAAAAACACAAAAGAAATAATGAAAAAATATTTGTGTAACATTGTATTACACGTAAAATTACTATTCGTTTACCACAATACGCTGTACGCATATTATTTATTATATATTCATTCCAATGTCAGTACAAAATGTGTATCTACGTACTATATAATTATATAGGTACATACAATATAATAGGCAGTTGACATTTGTATAAATAATTTTATGTAAATAAAAGTTTACAGTCTTGGAAAAAAAAAAAAAAAAGAAAAAACTAAAAGTAAATATTTAAAACACAAATCGAAAATCCTATTTTAGCCGGTTCCAGAAACAAACAATGTCATTATTTTAATTTTTACGATTTATTTTTTAAACATGTAGTATTTACGATTTATAAACAATAATAAAATAATATACATTATATTTATCGTACGCCCATAACGTATGCTATTGGTCCTATTTGTTTTCTAAATTATTCAACTGAAAAAAAAAAAAAAATACATAAGTACAATTTACAAAGTTCTCTTCCTACAATTAAAATATTTATGGTTAATGACAAATAAAAATGAATAGTTTGTACACGTACAGAGTACATACTTTATATAGTTGTTTCCAATACGATCGTTACTTCTTCGAAAGTATTTATCGTAATGATATTATTAATCGAATGTCATACCGAGTGAACGTTAGAACTTAGAATATTAAACAAACATTTAAATAGTATACATTCAAATATTTTACAGATAGTTCAACGGATTGAGTTTTAAGTTTCATAATTGAAATCGCAGAATTGTTTACATCAAATAATTTCGGGTCTGACATTGAATAGTGAAACACTCGCGATTGTATTTTTATCCTAAAGGTTCAAAAAAAAAAAAAATTGCGGACTAAAGAGACTAGAAAGTTTACGAATTTGTTATAATTTAACATAGTATTTTTCTTGTTCTAACAATATGATTAATAAATTATTTTATCATATTGCTGTTAATTCGAAAGTACAATATTTAAGTAACTTTCGGAGGTACTATATAGTTTCTTTTACTTATAGACAATATACAAACTAGAACTTCAGTCTACTTTATCCTATCCAATAAATCAACTCTAAAAATTCAAAAATCAATAATATAATAATTAAATTACTTTTATTCTTCTACGCCTTCATCTTCTTTTCAAAAGACCCAACATATATACTCGGAGTCGGCAATTCTAGTCTCCATTTTACTTACACCAGTTAATTTCATATCACTCTGCATCACATGACCTTTCGGGCTTAATTTTTCCTATTTTTTTTACCATAAAACTGCCCCAACGATTTCAATATTTTTTTTCCATTGTGTGTACTGCTGAAATCCTCTTAGAGGCAAGTGCAGTATCTAAAATAAAGTCAATCATTGAGAAATTACATTATGAATTTGTCGGTATATATATATGTATAGTAAACAATAATTTTAAATCGAATTATAAGTTCTAAAACTATGTATTACCGCATAAAAGTGATAAAAATGGACGAAAAATGTTCAAATAATATACTATAACAATGGCATTGCCGATAATTTGGTAGTTCTGAACTTGCATTAAGAAGACCGTATACCTCTATACCGTGAGTATACATCGTACATTCTTTAGTAATTACATTCATCCACCATAGTATTCTCATCTTTGGTCAGGGGTGGATTTGAAGCTCATTTAAAGGGAGAGAAAATAGGGATAATTTAGAAATAAAGGGATAATCCCTATTCAAAATTAATTATATACCTACTCCTTAAAAAATGATGAAAAAAGTTCCAAGGAGGGGACGATCTCTACGTCATCCTCCTTCAAATTCGCTCCTGTCTCTGGTACACTAATTGTCTATACAATCTTGTTATCCCATCTTATGAGCCCAATATTTACTACAGCTATCTTCTTATTCAGCAAGCAGTATGACCATGTTATACAAACTAACATACTTATTTCAATTCAAAAGGACGAAATATTAAACTTTACATGATTATAATATATACCTTTGATGTATATTATTTTTTCAATATGTCTTGGGGCACTATGATTTTTGAACATTTCTTTGTCGCAAAACGGTACAGAGCATTTGACACCTTAATGGACTTTTGAAGCAAAATTATTAGCAAATATGACAACTTACAAACGTTAGACAATGTAAATCGTACCGCACGAATCGTATGTTTATAGGGACTTACGTTTTGAAAACGATTTTCGGCGTAACACATTTGAAATTCGGTGCACACCGAAAACCAAGCACTCCCAACGCCGAATGTCTCTTTGAGCGCTCGGACACGTGCCTCGGAACGGATTCAGTGACACCGTTCAGACCGAAAATCGACGATTTCACATGTTGTGTCTTGGTTTTTGGTGGGAAATCCGGCTGGACGCGGCAGTAATCACAGATAACGCGAAAATTACATAATAAAATGTTACATTTATATCGAAATGAGAAGACGGCTGCCGGTTTTATGTTTACATTCGAAGTGTAATTTCTGATTTAATCGATTCTCTGCGATACAATCACTATCATAATAATAATAATATTTTGATAGTGTGCTAAGCCCAGCCTATGTGTTTATAGGCTGTGTTTCGCCTATAATATGCAGATCGTTGTCGGCTCGTTATCGCGTACGGTTATATGTCGGAGCAGCGTGCTACCGTGGACTGTGTGTCCAACGCGACGACACGGGTCATCGATAGGGATGGTGGTAACGGTATTCGGTGACGGCGTTTATCGTACATTTGCATAACGTCCGGTGGTGGGAGGGGGGGGGGAAGGAAAGTGAAAAAAAAAAAATAAATAAAATGATTATCGTCCGTAGAAAACAAAACGAAACGAAAACCCTAGAAAAAAAAAAAAAAAAAAAAACCCCCGAAGAAAATACGGCTAACCGAGATAGGGGGCTCGGTAATAAAAAAAAAAAAAAAAAAAAAACAGAAAAAAAAGAAGAGCCTTTAGGCCTGTACGGCGGTGGCGGTCGGTCGATGGAGGGAAAATAGTCTTTTTGGGGGCGCGAGAGCGGTGACGAGGGGGAGGGGGGGAGAGAGTCGTCGTTATGTAAGACGGTGACGGTCGTTGCGGACCGCGATGGGCGGGGGGGGGGGAGGAGAGGGCGTCGATGATGGGCAGGAGGATTGGAGAAGGGGCACGTTAGGCAGATGACGGCGGCGGTGGGACGATGGGCCGAGAGAGCGGCTGGACGTGGAGGGGTGTGAGTTAGGGGTGGCGGTCGAAGAAAACGGGCGAAGACGCTCGCGGGCCGATCGTCCGCCGCCGGCCGTGCAACGCGCGTACGTATATATACACACACACACACACACACATACACACATACACACACTCGGTTGGGCCCCCGCACCGCCGCGTCTGCCCACGGTGAGCCTATCCCGCCCCGGACATCCACCCCCGCCGCTATTGATTTTGAAGGCAACTGGTACCGGGCGCTGCGCACTGTCGGCCCCGGGATCATCATCATCGTCGTCGTCGTCGTCGTCGTCGTAGTCGTCGTCGTAGTCGTCGTAGTCGTAGTCGTCGTCCCACCCGCCGCGCCGTCGATGTGCGCGGGTGGGTGCGCGGGTGCGGGTGTGCATCGCGCCCGTAATGTATATTACGCACTGTGTGTGCACGGCGGCGGCGACGACTACGGCGACGACGACTACCACCGCACGGCCGCGTATACAATTATTGTGCGTGTGTGCACGCGTTGGCGACGGCAGTATATTACACACACATACATACACACATACATACATACATACATACACACACACTTACACATATACATAAATACTTACATACATACATACATACATACTATAGATCTGCAAGGGCCAACTATTTTTTTCTTAAACTCGGTTAGGTCCAAAAAATTTTGTTCAAAAAGCCCGGTCCCGAACCGAAAAAAGCTTGAAAGCTCGGTCTAAAAACATTTATGGAAAAAACCATTTGTCCGGTCAAGTTAAAAAAAAAATTTGTCCATAAGCCCTTACACGGCCTGAAATAAATTCAAGATGACATCATAACTGTTTGTTTTTAATGGGTCAAGTTTGATTTATAGCTTATATATATATATATATATATTTACTTAGTAAATACAATATTACTATGGTTATTATTTAAAAAAAAGTCTAGGCCCGGCTCGAAAAAAACGGTATACATTTAAAAAGTCTCGTTCAGTCCTAAGTTTTTTTTTTTAGAAATTCAGCCCAGCCCGAAAATTTTTACAGAAAAAAGCCCAAGCCCGGTATTTTCGTATTTTTTTTTTTTTTTTCTATGGCTCGATTCGGTCAACTTTCAGTATGGGCTGGGCTTTTTAAGGGCTTCAATACGTACATGCATACACACGCACACACAACACATATACATACAGATATATAATACACGCACATACTGACATACGATAATAATATTATACATGTACACTATTCATAGATATACGTATAGATTACATTTACATACGAAAACTATGACACAAGCGTACATGTTTACGCATCCACATGACATTTGGTGTATGTCGGAGAAAACACACTGGAAAGATTCTCAACGTCCCTCCTTAAATAGTATTCATGAACTTGAACTGTGTTTATTTTTGTGTTATGCCTACAGAGGTCATAGATTTAGGAACGCGTGATAATGAGTACGGCCTATCCATTGTGTATTATCTATGAATAAATAGAACAGAACTTATTGTTGTTTAAAAGTTTTGTGGATTTTGAATTGCCTAACTTATTGTACAAATAAAGTCAGTGGTGGCTCCAGCATTAAATTATTTATTTATTTATTTTTTTTTTTTGGTGGTGGGGGGGGGACTAAACGATCGAAGTGACGACTGTTTTCGAAAACGTTTTTTTAATCTGGGGTATCCACATCATTTTGAGAACAAATTTTTTCGGAGAAATTAATTTGAGGAGGGGTTATGGCCTCCTTTTTGTTGACCGAATTACGGCCGTTTTGCGTTTTTTTTTTTTCAAATTCGAAACGGATGTAACTTGGTAAATTTGAAACCTTAAATTAACTTTTTTATGGTGCAAAAACTTCAATATTGAATAGCCTAAAATTAGGAATAAATATTGAAAATTGTTTTACAATTATATTGTAATTTAAATATATTTTATGTGAAAATGTCAAGACTTTATGATCATTAATTACAGAATTACAATGGAATAACAGTATTTGATTTTAACGAAATCACGCTTTTACATTTTTTTGTTTTTTTTTTTTTACAACTTTTAGGTTATTTTTTCTTACGCATTTATCGACAAATAACCTCTTTAAAGAACCAATATAATTTGCTACCCGAAACTGGGTAAGCATGTAACAATCGGAGCATTACTTCTAATCGAATATTTGGTTGGACACATTCTTCGATTCGCTCAGAATCTAAAACCAGCCTATCCAATTCCGATGTCAAAAATTGACCTAATTTACATATACGTCTTCCTATCTGTGTCTGATTCGACGAACTATTTAGTTAATATACTTAATACGATTTCCATAGAAGTGTTACTCAATAAGTGTATCGGGTTTATGTTTTGTAGATCGTTTTATAGTTTTAATTTTTAACGTCAGATTTGGATAGGCTGATATACAATTAATAATTTTAACGCATCAATCACCATGAACTGAAACTTGAAATAGCTGTAACAAGGTCAATTTTAGGGTATTACTATTTGAAAAATAAGAGTTGTACTACGCACGTTGCACGTATAAGTTCACATTTTGAAGGGCCAAAATAATAAAAATATAAAAATACACAAAATAAATACGAGTACAAATTAAATTCGTCAAATATTTGAGGATATATAGAACGTTTTTATCTATTCGCGAATACACTATATACGTGTATACAAATGTACAGAGTGCGTATGGAGTGTGGGGAAAAATTGTCACGAACGCTCGTGTTTTGATCCAGCTATCATTTGGAGCGTGTAAGTCACTGCCCATGAAACATTCCGAAAAACGCAATTTTTTCCGAAATCAAAATTCAAACTATTATATTACAGTTCCCGGAAAATTTACCATGAATACAATTCATTATAATTGTATAGTTTATAATCAATATAACACATAAGTTAAACGAGAACAGAAAATAAAATACGTTATTAGTGCAATTTATTATAATACAAAGTTAATTCGTTTTACGTAGCATAATGCTCATTTACTAAAATAATAATATTTCTAAACTATAGACTATAAGGATGAAATAATAAATACTTTCCAATCATTTATTCGTTTAATTTAAATTAGAAGTAATTGAAAATTAAGATGGAATTAGTATTTAATCATTTGAGCCGTCCCCCCTCCCCAACTATGCATTTATATTAATTTCTGCCAAAGTCTTCGCATTATATTTTGTAAATTTGAACTCCCTGTGATTATTATTTTCCAAATTACAACGAAACTATTGGACAGCAAATTTCATCAGGTGATCGTAAATTTAAGTAAAAATAATAAACTCTATGAAAAAAAAAAAAGCTATATATATATATACAAATATAATTAGTTGATTATATTATTACCGGCTTTTTGAATATATTCAAAATTAATTTAATTCTGTAAACATGTGAACGTAGATTATGAAACATCTATTTCGATGTGCTTGTTTGATGAGTGACTTTTCTTTTCGATCCAAATGTTAGAAATAATAAGAGACATTTTTTTAAAACTTTTTTACAAAAATATAGTCGTTTTCTAGAAAATTGTGAAAATCCGGATAAATGTGAATTCGTTCCGGACATATATTATAATCTATTTCGGTTATTATATGTTTTATACTTTTTATAAAAAAAAAAAACAATAAATTATTTGACACATTCGAATATAGATTATCGTTTTAAATATATTAAATGTCAACGATTTATTATAAAGTTTTTTTTATAAATTTTAGTTTTAAATCCTTGAACGTTTTCGTGTACAAGGTTCAAATTTAATCGTAAAAAGTTTAATCTAAAATAACACGATCACTTCAGATATTTGAAAAACGACTTAAACCCCATAGTAAATTTCGTCCAGATTAAAATCGTTTTTCGAATGCAATGATTTATAAAAAAAAAAAAAATGTAGGTACTATCTAAAATGTGAAAAAACCAATCTCCTATAACTTGATATTTTTTTATAGTATTTTTGTGACTGGGAGATTTTCTAGTGGCTTTTCGCGAAAGAAAACCATTTTTTCCCCGTTTTTATCATATTCTATTCATACGCCGGCCGTCAAACGGTGGATTATGATGCTCAACGATTTTCCAAAAATCGACTGTCTCAGATTTCTGTTATACGTTGTGTTTCATATTTTACAGTATTGCAGACTACAGTATTCAAGACTCAAAGAATTCATTTTTTATGAAAACGATTATATAATATAAAAATACTATACGAACAAAAGAAACAAATGCTATCTCTTGATTAATAATGTGTATTTGATTTTAATTGTTTTAAAACGATTTAAAAATAGGAAAATTTAAGTCAATTATATTTTCTAAGTTTTCTAGTTTCATACGTTAACTATAAGTTGGAGATGTTACAGATTTACTGAACTGTATAGTCGATTTGCAATCATAATATTGTATTAACTGCACAAATTTCACGATTATTTTTGATCAAATTTAACCATGTTAACGTAAATTTCAAAACCCTATCGTTCGAGTTAACCACTATTCACGACGAGTTGCTTCCAATTAGACTTGGTATAACAATACTTAAGTGGGTAAGAATAATTTATGTTACAATTTCACATAGCTATCAGTCTAAAATTTTAAAAGTGAAATGTGGTTGACGCCTTTGGTCATTGTTAAGACAATTTTCGTTAACTATTATTATTGCCTTTTAGAACTAAAATGTTACGATGAAATATACTGTCAGATATTAATATTGAGTTAAATACATGATGAAGTTTTGGTGTAATATTAATATTTATATTTTTTCCATCAATTATCTACTATATTATATGCTGAAAAGTTTGACATATAATATAAACGCAATCATGATGAGCGTTCTTATCATAATACTAAGTGTAGCTATATTACTTACACCTATTCTCATACTATATTGTTCAAAAATAAATTTTCAAGTTTTTCGGAATATTTCACGCGGTATTTTTCTACCTCCAATAATATTAGTAAAATACACACAAAGTTTTTTTACTTTTATGAAATATGCTATTTTCGTAAAATGTACCTAAATATCTAGTAAAATTCCACCATTATCAGGTTTTAAATTATAATTTACAAGCTCATTATAAGCTAAAGAACGTATTTTCTCAGTAAACTTTGTTTCGTTATCAACATTTTTTACTTTGATAAAATAAATATACTGGATACATGGTATATGGTATTATTTTATTGTTACACGGAACTCGTTGATGTTATTAAAAACGATATCAATTTCAGATGATTTAAACGAAGAACATCGCAAATAACGAATATTATATAGTCCAAGTGTTTTATTTTGAATTTATATAGAGACCCTTGTGGAATTCTTAGACGCTCCATTGAACTGGCAAATGCCGTTCCACAATCTAGTCAATGCGGATTTTCAGATTCAATAGGTCCAAAAATGCAACGTAATGATGAACGAAGTAGTTTATATATTATTTTTTAATCGAATATGCAAATATACAATTATTTTTTATTAGAATTCGATTAGATTAAATTTTACACGATTATAACACTGGTTCCATCGTACCAGCTAATACTGTTTTAAGCTGAATTCGGATGATAAATTATAAAAAAAACACCATTAAAAAGTACACGGTAATACTTATATTATCATTTTAAAAATCTACCCTACTGTTTTTGAGATTTGTTAAATTAATTTTTTTTAAAGATCTCAATCCCCGCGCCGTTTCGTGGAACAAAAAACTTCTTTATCAACAGTATTTTGTATGTTTCACCGCACAAAACCAATAGTAATTGCTAATGCAGTGAACTAGAAGTCATTAGTAAACGCAGATACGTAAACGTTGAGTTAAAAATCAGGTGACAACATTGTTTTATTATTTTTAAAATTATCAATACAATAAATAACATAAATATAATGGACTTTTGGCCTTTGCTCATATTTATTTAGTTTCGAGTGCAAAATACGCGATAAAAAAAAATATGTATGCAATGAAAAAGTTTCCAATAAACATTTAACACCCTTTTAAATCGTGACCGTTTAAAAGCATTTAACATGTAGCATCGTGGAACATCTGATAATACGTTTTTAAAATACAATTTGAATGATTGCATGATGTCGATTCAAAATACTATTTTTCAATAAAAAAAAAAAAATCCATTAAAGTAAGCATATAAAAAAGTATATACTTATATAGCGTGTATATGCTGTATATGAAATAAATCATAATAATATAAGAGTATGGAAATATGAAAATAAAAATAAGAAAAGACGAGGAATTTAGTTTCATTTAACAAACTTCAAGAGCTGAAGGATCATAATATTTAAGCATTAGTAAATACAAAACAGTAATTCTTATCTGTATATAGTTTAGTTCTAATTAAAAATACTATTTAGGTAACAAAAAAAAAAAAAAAAAAAAACCATATACTTTATTCAAAACCGCGCGAAATATGCGATATAAAAACTTCCAAAAGTTAATTTTTGTTTTAGTGCAAGTAGTGTTTTTCATTTTTTTTTTTTTTTTTAGTGAGTCGTTAGTTTTGTTCTATTCAACCGCACAGCGCGTTATGATTGACATAATTTTCCATTATTTTATTTTATTATTATTTTTTATCACCACTTACATTTTTATGGTCATAATACATATATATATATATATTTTTTTTTTTTTTTTACTGATGAAAAAGGTGTTCATAGTTACCTTTGTGAATGAGTTTAATACAAGCAACATAAATCTACGGAATAAAGTTATTTTTTTCTTTTTATTATTACTCCTTCGACATTAATTTGTGGTAGTCGAATAAATAAACGATATGGTTTAACGCTGTTAATATTGTTTTATGTTTGTTCGAAAGCCCGTATATATATATATATATATATATATTTATTCTGTGGGGAAAATTCGCCAACCATATACATACACGATAAGGAACAAATAACGAGCTTTCCGCGAACGTACGCCGAGATTCCTTTAGATTCGGCTCCGTTTGCGATTTAACAGCGATTATCATGAGGTTAGAGTGAAAAATTCTCGTTACTCCAACAATGGGGATTTAGAAATCTTTCGCTTTGTGTTATACCCTGGTGTGAGCGTGCACCGGGGTTTGATTTCGTTTCGTTTGGAGAACGCACGAAACGAACCGAGTTCCGGTCCAGTTGAGTTTTCGTCATAACACACCCGTTGCGCACGTAGGAGGCCCTTTTCGGAATTTCACTTGTCATCAAAACATACCCGTCCACCATTACTTTTCCGCCCGTAGGACTTTATTGTTCTCTAAAAAGTTTCAAAACGCTCGGCGTTAATGACTCGTGACGCACAGATAAAGTCCTCTCATTAAATCGCGGTTACACCGCAGGTATAACGGACTGAACTCGGACTGACACCGTATTACGATGTCGGGCGCGTATAACGATATTTTAATTGATATTCGTGTACACGAAATGTGAAAACCGTTTTCGTTTTTACACACGATTTCCATTACAGATAGACGGACGAGAATAGGCAAATTTCGTAATCAAGTTTTTTTTTGTTTTTTTTTTTTTCTTCCATACGTGTCCGACCGGTGGCAATTAAGGCCTGGGGTGTACAAAACAGGGCACTAATATGTTTTCCATCTCCAGACACACGTTAATGGGGATTCCACACTGACGCGCATCGTTCGGTTCCGTGTAGCCCGTGCACGCCCAACAGTCTGGTGGACAATAATATAAGTACGTCATACACTATTGCCCTGTAATGGAAAAATTATTTGAAAAATCAACACCGGAAAAAATTTATCGTTTCAACAATCTTTTAAATATTTGACACGAAATTTTACCACTGTAGTTATAGGGACAAAATTATTACATGTTTATAAATAAAGAATAAAATATTATTGTTACAACAACTATACACATTGTGTTGGAATAAATTCGATAATCGAGAAAAATATAAAATAATATGATTGTGGCATTGAGAGTTCCCCTATGAGGCAAAAATTATCCATTTAACGCTAAGGTCATGAAATATGTTAAATATATTCCTAATTACTATAGTAATATTGTGACGATACTACTATTATGGTTAGATTTTGGTTAAAATTAAACGGGAAAATTATATAACAATGGTTTTTGGTTGTCCCAAACAAGAAATGATTGGTACAACAATAAAAGATTAACAATATTTTTTTAGTACTCATAATTTTCCTAATTGTTTTGTTGATTAAATGTATAAATTGTACACATATGTAGATATATATTCCAAACTATACACACTATATAGTTAAATTATATTTTTCCATGTATTCAATGAATGCAGTTTAAAAATTGATAATTCATAGGCATTCTAAACATTAATATTTAATGTATTCGACTAAAAAAAAATAAATGTTTATCATGATAGCCAGTTAAACTTTTTATTTTACGCATATATATAATATATATATATAATTATATAATTATAATTTATGCGTAATTTAAAGGTATGTGTAATTATATAATATATATATAATTACTCATACCTATGGTATTATATACTACAATTATATCGCTAACACATTAAAGTGAAAGAAAATAAAATTTATTAAAATGTTTTAAAAATTAAAATGGAAAATTGATAGAATGCATATAGCTTGATATTAAACTTGCCACGCGTTATGATTAAAATCAAATATTTACCCTGATCCACTGCAGGGACAAAAGAGTTAAGTATGTACACGTTATATATATAAATGTTATGCATTCGGCAATGAGAATGCATGTCTTTAATATCTAATGCTAATTATTTCATGAATATAACAAAATTATATTCATAACTTATTGACATAAAGGATCGTAGACGTTTTATGGAGAGGGAAGGTATAACGATGTAATTTTTTTGATAGGCAAAAAAAAAGGTAATTTATTACTATGTATTTGCCTGAAAATTGGTTATATTATTTAATATTATAATTATTATATGAAATGTAAAATATTACTATATATGTATCTTCAAAAATGTATAAACGGAGCGAACACTCAATTTTCTCCCACCCCCTCACAATTCTGCGGCCTATGAACTTTATTACACTTATATACGACTCAGTATAAGTTGTGAATTATGATTTTATTGCAATATAATATTTTGAACGATAATATAATAAAATGACTATATTATAATCGTAAATATATATTTGAATAACAATAATATTCTACTTGTATTATAAAATTCGTTTATGGCCCATTATAATGTATATTAAGTATAATAATATATAACTATACAATAATAAATAGATGGGCTTCAGTTTTGAATACATATATGTATTATTATTATACGATAAAAATCTGAGGATGAATTTTAATGGTTAAACTTTTCATAAATATTTGTATAAAAAGTCAAGTCCAGGAAAGTAACTTTGCTTGAATGGATGTTTTAGAGTTGTATTTTATTATTATATGGATCTTAATGCAATGATGAATATCGTGGCATTTGAAAAACGATCGTGAGTCTAGTTCGAACTATATACGGTGTTCTAAAAGTGCTCTTAAAGAAAAAAGTTATTTGGTGAAAAAAACATGTTAACACTAAATAGGATTTGAACTCAGGATTCTTGTGCTCAGTATACTGGACATTACAAAAGACTTGTTTTCGCACGATCTTCAAAATTTAAGAAGAGTAAATTTTCCAACTTTTGACCTATAACAATGTATACTGCTGCAATCTTGATGAAATCCTCACTTGTTGAAGATTGCTACGATAACAATGGTTATATATAGATATAATACTATCAAAAGTTTTTTTCGGATTTTATTTTCATCATTTTTATTTATATTTTTTTTTTTTTTTATTAGATAATGAACCCACTGTAAAAGTGTCATGGACATAAAAAAAAATAACATCCGTATAAAATGAATGGAATATTTTTTTCAGTTTGAAATCGAAAAAAAAAAATGATGTCAAAATAATTGTTTTACTGAAAATCGTAAACTCAATTATTATAATTTTGATTTTCTGCACGAACTTGATAATATTTAAGTTTTAAGTACAATGCCATCTATATAGTTAAGTACGACTCGAGAATATTATCGGCGAAACTTTTTTTTTTTTTTTGCGGGGGAAATGAAACGATAAGGTTCTTGCAATAAACCATTGCTGCACATTTCAAGCGTAATAATAATAATAATAATAATAATAATAATTAGTGCATATTGTACAATAAAACTTATACGTACTTACTTATCTTAATGAATGTCCGGTGCACGTGCAGCGGTATATGTATATGTCCAGAGGCTTCTCTGATGGACTTTGTTTGGTCCGTTTTTATTACTCCCGAAGAGCGCAGTCGTAAGTCCCGGTGCAGGCCGAATGGTCCCTGCGGGACGAATTACATTTTTTTTCCCATGCTTTTTCCTGTATACACTCGTTTTTCCTCCATTCCTGCTACTACGCGGTATTGCACAGCACAAACGTGACTAAGATTTTATGGAGATAATTAGTAAACCATTTGCTATGCACAATTTGTTTAACTCCGAGTGTATATTATACATATATATATATACAATTCTATACACGTATAATTAAGCAAATCAACCCGGTTTTATGATATCACATCGTAATTATTGTTGACGGGCCCACAAAAAATCATAACATTGATTGCCCGATATTTGATAGGAGCTGAACGTAAGTTCAAATATTATGCAAATATAAAATATATACACGACGGTTATTCGATACTAACGAACCGCTATACAACGACAATGATATTGTTCAAAGTCTACTACAGACCATTTCCGTATTTACGGGGTAAACAAATATGATAAATTATATAATACTGTAGTTTTTGTAATTTATATCAGTTCAAACGTTCAAATTACACGACGAGTGGGTTCAATTTATAAATTTTAATTCTCAAGATTTTTCGATAGAGGGCGATATAAAAAAATTAATTGAAAAATGAGCCGTAGGGATTATACGCTCTCTTATTGTTACAATATAATATACGTATACGTCGAATCTTATGATAATAATTATATATTTCAATAATAAATAATTTAAATAAATTTATAATTAATATTATAATTAATTATCATTAATAAATCTACAAAACTATATTAAATATTCCAGACTTTTGAACCAAGATATCAAAATCTACTTTGGGATCAATATTTATTTCTCTATGGATGCTCAACAATGTTATCGGTTTAAAAATTATATTAAATTATGTAAAAATAATAAGTTAATTTAGGACCGTTTTTACAATTTCCAGATAAATTATAATTAATTGTTAGAAAACGTAACTTTTTTAACCGAAATATTTTCAAATATTGAGGAAATAGTAAAATAACAAATAAAATCGTTATGGTTACCTAAATATACATTATTTTTTTTCTTAAATTATATTATTATACTGAACGTCACTCAGGATCGTTTTTTGAATGCAATGATTTATTTTTTTCTTTCAGTTTTAAAATAATAACCATACACCATCCGTATCTGGACGACTTTTTTAAATTTAATATTTTTAAACATCAATAAATTGAAAAATTATATAATGACTATATTTATTGACTTTCGGAGTACAAATTAAAAACGTTTAAATATTAGTATAATAATATAGGTACCCACCTAATAAATAACTTAAGAACATATATCACATTATATTATATTGATTATAAATAAGCAAAAACAATAATAACTACCTACCTATGTATTATGCATAATAATAAAAAATACATTTACCCATTTGTTTATAATTTATATATATATGTATATTATAATTAATATTACTTGTGTCTACTTATGCATTTCCGAAAAAGTTCAATGCTTCACAAAAGCACAATAAAACAATATTATATTTTATATAAAATCATAGAAATTAGCTCCTCTCTCGCGTAGGCTGCGCCCCTAGCGGAATTTCCAACTAGTGTGATCGTATAAAAATAATTCTACAAGTATAAATCAACACCAAAATAGCTTAATCGTAATAATCATAGTATCTTATAAGGCGGGCGCGGAAAACTCCTTATCAATCCACAAAAAATATGATAACAAAATATAAAAACCATCAGCCGGAAAATGTTATTACGTAATGTCCACGGTTATTGACCATATTTTATCTCTACTATCCACGGTCTTAAAAACATTAAGTCTGGAAAATCGTGTCAGATGCGTGTGTGCCTTTAATGCTGCTGAAAATCGGATCAGGCGCAGTGCTGCTTACCAATTATTATTATTAGTAATCAATTTATCATAATATTAAAAAACAATGTTCTATGATAAATAGACGTTTATATTTTGTGTCTGATATTATCAAATCAAATGAAAATGTTTATTAAGCGGCTTAAAGCCACTAGAGCGCAGCATTGGGGCTGATCTGAATTATTGCTTCATTTTTGCAACAGTATGGACACGAGCATTGATATTTGCAATTATGTAGAGCTGTACTATCCTGGTACTTTCATTTATCTGCTGTGTTATTATATCACAATATGAATACGTATACTATCATTGTTTTAGACTTGAAGACTAGAGATCGAATGTGTACTGCAATGAGGTTGTACGGACGTGTATACTGCATTAAGAAAAAAGGCCATGAAAGGGGATCCATTCCCCATATATCCTCCCCCCACCCATCCCGTGAGAACATCCATGAGCGGCGAAATTTAATATTGATTTTATATATTTTAATTTTTAAATTTTCTATTTTACGAACGATAACACTGCCGTTCAGGTTAGGTATAAAGTAATCGGTGCAAAGTTTTAAAATGAAAATTTTTTTACACGGTCCTCCAAAACCGAATGAAATATATAGTTACGATATAATAGAAAATACCGTTAGACGTACTATACTAAAATTATAGTTATATATATATATATATATATATTGTTTTCGTAATAAATTGTTTATTGCGCGAACGAGATAATAAAGTTTATATTCTCTTTGCGAATATACGCCGATCGTAGTAATCATATTTTTCGGCGTTACACTGTAGTGTGGCATGCTATATACGTTATAATATCATATAAAACGTTTAAAATATTGTTATTGTTTTTGTAACAGGCGAATAATTAAATATGCAAATGTGAAATAAAATAATATATTTTAATAACTATATATAGCAATAAGACCGTACACACGTGTGATATTCTTATTGGACATGCACGCTAATGCACAATAGGAATGTATAGTATAGAGACATTCTAAAGACGTATTTCCATTAATCATTTATTACGGTGGACACGCGTATATATAGTAATAAATGAACGATTGGGAAAATATAAATAAAACGCGTGTACCTCTATACATATGATACGCCGGAGAAAATGGAGTTTTGGTTTTATACGTTAGCCAAAGACAATGGATACGGTCCTGAACGTACCTACTATTATAATATGTCCTTGACCAATTCACCGAATCATAAAACTTAATTTATTTCCAATACGATTCCTAATTCCCGTATCGAGTCCATCATATAATACGTACATAGGCCACATGAATAATTGTCGATATACGTGGATGATTGATCCGAAACCAAAAATAATTTTGAAATTCAATCGGTCTCTCCGAGCCACATTCACGGACTTCTGCGTTAAGGGTTCGATAACAATATTGTTATTAATTTTTTTTCTCGTAAACGAACGAGCCTTTAATATACTCCCGCGAAATTCATTTATATAATATTAAAAATCGTTAACCGCAGTCGTCGCTGGCAGATCTAACGAATTGCCAATCCGGAACTTTTCGACGGATAAATAAAACACGAGCCGGCTCGCGAAAACGAATGCACTGCCATCATTCCCCTTTGCGGTTTTCCGCGCTACCGAGAGAGGTGATTTTTTCCTGTTAAAATTTATATTTATATAGAACTCTCCCTCCCCGCCCCTATTCCCGTTTTCGTCAAGGTTTAAATAATATAAATTACTATCCGACGACTCGATCAATTGAAACGGTCTTTATATACCAAAATTATCGCCGGCGTCAACACCATCAAAAGTGGCGTTACGAATTGCAGGGCCCAAGGCAATTTCTTCTGGACGTTAATTTTTCCACCCTAATTTAGTATTGATAGACTTACCTTTACATACCTTTATATAGTGGTTTATAACCCAAAAGTGACGAAAATAATGTTTAAAAGAGGATAAATTAAAAATGTGTTGTAATTTTTCTTCTAATATTATATAGGTGCAGTTTAAAGTTTCATTTTCATTTACCAAAAACTATCATAATTGGACTTCTCTCTGTTTTCCCGAACACCACGAATTACTATAAAAGCTAAAAAGTAAAACAGACAACTAGGTATAATATAATGAACATAATTTATTAAAATATTGTATAATTAAATTAATTTTAATAAAACTTTTGACAAATAACAATTAAAACAGTAACGGTTGTAGTCTCCAGTTTTAAAATAAATAAAACATTGTAATCATGTACACAAAAATTCGGTGTTCTACATCAAAGTCAAAATGCAATAAGGAGTTTGGAGTAGGTTTGCGTCGTAACACTGTTTACATCTAATTTTAAATCTAATTTAATCATCTAATTTTTAATTTGTTGAACTTAAAAATTAGATAACAACATAAATACGGCGGTTCGATCTTTAGACACGGTGCCTACTAACCTACCTATACGTTGATAAATATAAACGTGGTACATTTTTTCGCATTAGTTACGATAAAAAATGACAACATTTACAGATTAGTTATAAATATTGTTATTTATTAGATTTCAATAGATTAGTGGATTACCTATAAATATACAGTATATAGACCATTTAAAATTTCTTTAATTATAAATATTATATGAAATACAGGGGATTTTTTAAGTTGACTTTTTTCTGAAAGTTGAAGACCATTTTTGCGGAGCAACTGCGATTTGTTTCTTTGGCTCTTCCACCGGCCGCCTTGGAAATCGAATATTATATTTTATTGATAGCCGTGGACCAATATTATGTATACCTACGGGTAGAAAATCATGGGTACAATATTTATATAGTTATTTTCCTTATTTGAAATGTAATAATATTTTAAATCTAATTGTGTATAATAGGTACTCGCTTTTCCACAGTGTAAAACGTATATTATTAACTAAACTGCGATTTTTTTTTTTTTTTTTTAAAAAGGTAAAATACGCCTATTTTACACGTTCATTAAACTAACAATTAAAAACGTTTGAAAATTAAACGCTGTGGATACAATTAGTTCAGGTATGCAGTGTAAAATGTGTGTTTGAAATTATTTATGTACTTTTACTGGGCGAAAGAATTTAAAAAATACATATTTAAGTTTAAAGTATTTATAAGAAGAACGCTCAAAACTTACGCTGTTTATTCCAACACCACTCGCGTTTGAAGTCGGCGTTAAGTTTTTTGTAGTAACTTTCAAAAATATTTGTTGAGCGTAAAGTCGAAACATACGTATAGGTATATAAATCTGTCATAATTTCAATGTCATCAGACAACTGCAGCCCGTAGTTGTGTTTTTTAAATGTCTGTATGAATAGCATAAACCTATTAACTAAACGGATTGCGTATATCGAGTTATAACTACTCAGAAATAACGTATATGGTTTCCATATCAGAATATTCATGGATCAAACAGTATTATGGAAGTTTTTCTTTGCCCCTTTTTTTCTTGTTACGTCTCGTCTGAGTATTGCAATATTTTAAATAGTCGCAGTTCGTGTACTTTTTTTTTTTTTTTTAACTAGTATATTAACTAAAAGCTATCATGTAATGTTTGTTATGTTTATTGAATTTTTCCGTATGTCTCGTGTCACAAATGACAATGATTCAATACATATTAGACATGAATTATACGTCAAATGACTATATAGACATATTATAATATTGTACATTACATATAATATTTATAGACATAAATGTGTTTAACGAACTTTAAATTTTCATTATTTTTTGTATATTTCCCAAAACCTAAAACATCGATATAAAGACATTATTAATTCTACAATATTTTGATATACCTATACATATTTAATGCACGTGATATTTTAATTAATTATATGTATAATTAACTATAATTACCTATTATATCGAAAATATCAAATGTATAGCGCTTTTAAAATTGGGCTAGTTCATTTTCATTATAAATGAATAAATATATTAAACGCCAAACATCCAAACAAAAAATCAATTTTTAATTATATATCATGGGCCAAATATTATATATAATTACTTAAATTTATTCTGTAGTTTAAAAAATATTGTAAAAAAAACTCTTATTAGGTAGAATATCCGAAAATTATTTGTAGAACATGAAATATATATGAATATTTTAATTGTTTGCAACATTTTTAAAATAATATTAAATATAGGTAGGTAAATTAATAATGTACTGATATTGAATTCCCCGAGAACGAAAAGGTTCTATCTCAAAATAACGAATTGTTCGGTATAGAACATTTTAGAGTTTAGACATATCACTAATTTCGTACGAGTTAGGACTTCTTCATGTTTTGTATCTCATTAAATAAATCATCGGACTATAGATGTTTCGAGATACATATAATAATATAGACACAGAAAAATAAAATAATCTTTGTATGTAAAAAATAGATTTTCCAATAAAAAAAAAAAAATGTAAAAAAATGGATTTAGACCCTTTTCATTCTTAGTTGACGAATTAGGTATGTAAATAACAGCTAGTTGAAATAAAATTTTATAAATTTTTTTTATTACAGTACCTATATAGTGTCACTTATTATGTAATACTTCACTACTAATTTTAAGTCGAGTTCATCTTTACTATTATTCGTAATTGAATACTGCGCGCCACTAGTTTTAATTGCGTTTACAGAATGCAAACAACACTTGACATGGATTTTCGAATTGTTATATCTCCCTCTTTCTATAATATACTAGTGGCAGATTTCGCACTTGGACGATATAACATGGTATAGTGTATAATGTAGACTCATATTCCCCTCGTACAAGTGGGGGCGTATAATACGAAGCCATGAAGGTAAAGTAGACTTAAAAATCCGTTTAGTCCGTATACTATATATATTATCTACTTTCATTATCGATTTTTTTTTTTTTTTTTACGTTGAACGATTAAACCACAAACATTAATAAAGTGTGTAATTTTATACCAAGTCGGGAAAATCGAATTTTTAAAACGTAAATACAATAGCTTTTATATTTATATAAGTACATTTCAAAATTCAGCGATCGTATTTTATTGTAAGATAAAGTTAAATCACAATTTAACTTTGGAAAGCGCGTCATCTATAGGACACGTCAAAATCATTATAATCGGTTATTCAAGTCGTACTAAAAAAAAAAATTGGATAACTGACTAAGAATAACTATTCGAAGAATATTATATTTTTAATATAATACATTTCTTCTTAAATACTATAAATAATTTCTTAAAGAAAACTCAATGTCATTTCGTTCTACAGAATCATACTATAAATATTTATGAAAATAATTAACAATATAGAAAGATCTCTATACGTGGAAATCCTTAATCCTCATTTTTTACGAAGTAAATTTATTTCATATAATTTTCATCAAACGCGATAGATTTAGAATGCAATCATAAGATGGATATATAATGATGAAAGTAATAAAAAAAAGTGTCTTTTTAAAAATTTAAATTACAATTTTCATCACATGTTACGTTAGGTTAGTCTAATACGGTACTTTTTCCAAATATTGTTGGAAGAATTCATTTAAATACATTGTTTCGAGGGGTTTAAGACACTAAACCCACGAATGTCCACAGAGTAAATTTCATGGGAGAGGAGTATACACGTTATGAACAGCAGTATTAATATTATTCATACATTTCACAATAATACTTTTCAAATATTTATCAAAATATGTTTATTTTAAATTTACATTTATATACAATATATTATTAACAAGACTAAAATTATGAAATATCGCAAATCATTACGTAGTCTTGTCTGAAAAGTATAAATAACATTTTATTATATAATTTTCATATTTTAATAATAATAATAATCAGCTCATAATATTTATATTTATAATAATTATAAAAATTATGATTTGTGAATACGTCAATCGGAAAATAAATTCTTTCTATGTCTATCTATTTATTGATATTTTTATCGTTTTTATTATTCTTATAAAAATATTTGGTAATAAATTAAACTCAATTTTAATTTGCATTACTACATGATATCTAGCAAATATATAAAATTCGTCAAAAATTCCCGTTATTATCTGACTTCCCATATTTCATTTTGGGCCATTTTCACCCATCATTAACATCCGTTATAACAATATCCTAAAAACATTATTTGATCCGACAAAAATATATTATAATCATTCTGGATCGTCATGATTTAATCTTTTTTATATTTTATTAACAAAAATATGTTCAACTACCAAATTAAAAAAATACATGTGGATTCTAAAATGTACCCAAATATGAAAATACATCATTTCTTATTCAATAGTAAAGATCACACGCTTATACATACATACGTACATACATACGTAAATGCATACGTACATGCATACGTACATGCATACGTACATGCATACATACATGCATACGTACATGCATACGTACATGCATACGTACATGCATACATACGTACATACATACATTTTTTAAAAAAATTTTTTGTTCGCACCGCCGAGGCATTACTTAACCTCTTGCCGTATAAATTATTAACGGCAACAATATAATCTTAATAACACAAGTTATTTTTAAGAGCTAATTTTTAAATTATATATACCTAAGTACACAATAGATACATAAACAAAAACTTAACAAATAACAACTAAATTCAATTTAAACGTCGGAGATGCTGCCTCGCCCCGTCTTCTGTTCCGCTGATGCGCATGGTTCTCGAAAACAGCCTTTCCACCCTTGTCCATGCCGCTGGAGACGCTAGCAGTACATTAATAATGAAATTTTCTGGAATGAGGTTTTCGATGCTGAGGTACACGCACCCTTCGATCCCGCCAACGTTGCCGCGCATCGCATCTAAACGCCAGCGTGTTCCGCATCGTCAGGAGAAGCCCGGCATTGCGCACAGACGTCAGTTTCAGATGCATGCGGACGTGCATATTGCCGTACACGAAAAAAAAAAAAAAAAAAAAATGACACCACTATCATAATCATTATCGTTATCGATCGCGATAGTTTTTCATCGCTTTCGCCATCGGTATACGCCCCACTCCTACTCTGACACCGTACGAGCTGTGTATACGTCTATCGTCGGCGACTTTTTTGAATTTCGACATTCCGAGTTTTGGACGTTATGCCGTGAAATAACGAACGTCGCCGTTTCACTATAAACTATATATTGTGTGTGCGAACGGCATTTTATGCGCGGGGTCGCGGACGGCACGCGGGCCGAAAACGCGACGCTGCGACCGCGTGATGCCTTTGCGGGGGTCAAGAGCTTCGCGTGATCAATCGTTCGCCGTTGTCGGGGAGCGGTGACTTTTAAAAACCCCGAAAAGCCGACACGCGGACGGACGGACGTGTTGCCGCGTACGACACATCACGCGAACCGCGTAAATTGACTTCGGCCCCTTTCTGCCAACCGTTCTGCGCCTCGTTCGGGGATATTTATAAGCCCGGAAACGCCGGAACAATCCAATTACAAACATAATTTTAAGGTGCAGTACAACACATATACGTCGGGAAAAACTACTACCGCACGCGCTCCCCTTGACGATTCGACACTGCATGCGGAGGTGTCTTGGAGGTCAGATTTTCCGGACGCGTTTGCGTTTCCGGGCGCCATCCGAACGCGTCGGAACGAGGCCCCGGGGACGAAAGCCCGCGGCCAAAATTGGGGGGAGGGCAGACCATCCCGTACGCCGGTATACGGCTGAGATATTTATATTTCGTCGTTAAACGCGTGTGTGGTCAGATTTCCGGAAGAACGCCGTCTATGGGCTTACAGATTTACCATGTGGTTTTTTTGCGTAATTTTCAAAATTTACAAACGTATCGCGGAAACCAAACGGTTATTGTCCGAGAGACGAGTAGGTGAGCCAGTGAGCGAAATGTCTTAAACGCTATACGTTTCCAGAAGTATAAGTAACGCGATTCTTTTACAACCCTAAGAAACCTAAGAAATATATGTTTAAAATATCTTCGAGTATAACTAGCTGTTTTTATTGAAAAAAAAAAAACGAAATGCTCCCATTAAAATGTATAAAAACGAATTTTAAAAGAACCCCCGAAAATTACACAAAAGTAATTTACAAATATCTAGACGTTAAAAATATTCGAGTTGCATTGAAAATATTGGAGGGGGAGAGGGAAATCGAATGAAACATTATAGCATTCCCGTGTTGTTCACATTAAAAACTGTATATTGTATTCGTTACTATTTTACAATATATAGTATTAGTCGCTCTATTTGAATTACACTAGTAGAATGAATATACTAATAATATTTTGTTTTTCGTTTTTTTTTTGTTTTTAAATCACCTGTATCTAGTAATTTAAAAAAAAATGAAATATTATGATTATATGTAGACAAATAATGACTTTTTTCACGTCACCGTCGTTTTAAATTCCATGATGCATTGAAACGTGTAAAATATTTGACCAACTAATAATAATATCATATCATAATATAAAAGTACAATATTAATCCAGACTTCCTTCATAAAGATCGATGAATCAACGTTAATTTTTATTTATTTTATAGGAGGAAACAAACTTTCCATACCAAAATGTATACATATATATATATATATATATTTTATATATATTTATAATGACGTAAATGGTTAATTTTTCGATCATCCATCATTTGATTAAACAGTTGCTTCCGTTCTCAATATTATTGTGTTAAGAAATATATATAGCCGTCATCCGGTGGTCGTTGACTGCACCTCTCCGTTTAATTACTCGCAAGTTTCAATAGTTATACCGCCACCGTCACCGCCAAATTACTGTCAATAATTACAACGGTTTTAAAACTTCCAGCTTTGTTTTCATTTACATTATTATTATTATCTTACTTAGTGTTTTTCGGAAAATGGCAAAAAATCTGGTAAAAATGTTCGTTGTATATCAGAAAAACTAAAAAAAAAAAAACAATATTCTTGTGTAAATATATATTGTTGTAAGTACTTATATATTTTCAGTGAAAAACCGAGAGTGTACCAGTATAATATATTCGAATATTGGCATTCTTCTAAAATATTTCTTCTTATAAGTTTAAACAATAAATTTAAAATTTCAGGAATTCGACTAGGTATTATGGTTTTAATTTAACTTAGCCGTATTCGTAAAACAGATACTCAAAAAATATACACACATTAATAATAAGTTACGTATTTAAAATATAATGATTAAGATGTATGCGGAAAGCAGTTTATCAGGGAACACTGGAACAGGTTTCTGAAAACCCAGTCAAATCTAGTTACAATATGGGTATTACAACGTTTACCTATATCATAAATTTAAAAAACTAAAATATTTGGTTTTCGGTGTTAGATAACTATTTGTGAAAAAAAAAAAAATAAACGATTAACTTATAAAATTTTAGTAGTTAGGGAAAATTGAATTTTAGATTCTGAGTAGATTTCTATGGGTGGCTATAGTAGTTATTTATAATAATGTTTAGTTTTTTCCATGATCAAGAGTGTCATTATTCAAGTGTCGACAAACGCGATAAACTACTGAAATATAGAAAATAATGGGTTTTTTTTCGTAATTCCAAAAATTAGATCTTAAAACTTGAAATTTTCGTACAGTAAATATTTTTTGATAACACAGGATGATTTTATATTATAAAGAGCAGTATTATATTTCGAGAAGCATAAATAATTTTTTTCAGAAAGTTATTTGTAGGTACATTCAATAATACGTTTTTTCATAATTTTAAAACGTGTAACCATCTCTATTACTAATTACAACTATACCAACTTTAGATTTTCAAATATTGGTGTAATGATGTAAATGAACAACTTTTAAAGAATATATTTTTACGAAAATTGAATTCTTATTACTCAATAAATAATCATGGAATTTATAAAATCAAAAAATGTACATTTTTATAAAAGAGTATTTTGTAAGTTTGCATCCTTTAAATCATAGGTTGTAATTTGTAAATCAAAATCGATTTATCATTGCTTTCAAATTTCAACAGCAGTATCCTTATTTCCTTCATGATGAGCGAAGTACTTACATTTACCGGATTTTCAAAAAAATTTTCTTAGTAAAATTAAGTGTATTTTTTATTTATTTATTTATTTATTTATTTAAGTAATTAAAGCCTAGACAAGTCATTTTTATATAGTATACATAAAATAATATACAAAGAAAAATATACAGATATTATGTGATACTGGTATTGATAATGCCATAGAATTAAATTATAGATGTAAGTTGGAATTATTTAAGTTACATAACATTTTGTGGAGAGGATGATTATATCCATAGGAATTATATATATTAAATGAATTTAAATTTTCTACGCTTTGTCTACATAGACTAAATAGTAAAATTCCACATTAGCCAAAATCCGAATGTAATCGTATAGTAACCGATACGAATATTTTTGAAATCTAATATTATAACCAAAACTGCAGTGATAAAACTGATAAAACTTAAAAATAAATATTCGAAAAATGTATAATCAAAATCTTGAAATCAATACTTACCGGTTATTTAAACAATGCAGATCAAAATTTAGAATAGCAACGGGGTTTTTTTATTTTATATAATATCTATTAAACATTTTAAGTATACTGAGTGAAACAAAGAGTAACGTATTGAGTAATATGCAGTATACTATAATATTAAACGAGACATTTTGTAGAAAGTGTAGTGTTATTATTACATAAGTATTATTCAAGAGGTCCAACGTTTAAAAACTATTTTTTTTTTTCATCCCATTGTGTAGTACGAAATTTGAGAAAATAATAAGGGCTGGATACGAGCCCATAAAATATTATGTGAAGTCCTCGCGAGAGAAAAATATGAAAAAAAAAAACAATACTACTTAACCTCAAAACAACTATATGACTATAATATAATGTTATGTATGTGTGTGTCTGTGCATAAAATAATGGCAACAATCGATTTTCAATCATTTTTGGTTTTTTTATGTCACCTTTACATTTGCGAAATTATTCATGGAACATATTGTATATTGGAACGAGCATTAGGTTAGGTTTCCGTATACCATATTTATATAATATATATCCAACTAACAGCCTTCTATAAACGAATAGCTGCATCCGTGTAAAGTGGAAAAAAAAACATTTTGTACGAAATAAAATAAAAGCGGATCATAAAACAAACACGTCTTTTGCGATATGTATCGGCAACCGATCTCTCTTCTTTCGATATCTATGTATATGTTATATAATATTACTATCGTTTTACCACAGTATTACAGACTACTATAGGTACAACGAATTTTTTGAAATTTATACGTGATTCGAAATAAAATTTACAAATTTACAAAGGACCAATCAATCATAATTTATTTTAAAAATAAAATTGTGTTAAAATATTGTTTATTAATTTATCATTAAATAAATATATATATATATATATATATATGTGTGTGTGTGTGTGTGTGTGTGCACTTTCGTAACCTTTCAGCCTTCAACTTATTTATCTAGCGTTCACTTTTTGATAACATATACCAACTGCAGTAATGTAATAGCTTAATCAATTGTTCTTTGTTATTATTATTATTATTATTATTATTAAAATAGATTTGAGTTATCACAGTTTGTTGACATCGTGTTGTCATTTGCAAACATTTACATAATTTGTTTGGATAAAAAATTCATTATTTTTTGTTCAATTTTAATTTTCAATGAAAACAATTGAATGTACTCGTATATTATGCATGTGATAATTACATTATCATATTATTACAAAATTACATATTCAAAATATAATAATTATATATCACTATATATATACCTAAATGTTAAAATTAAATATATATTATAAAAAAGAATATTATATAAAAAAAAGGATATGTACCAAGAATATTCCAAAAAGATTATTATTAGTAACAACTACTGGTTACTATAACTATTGGTTTCGACTACACGTCACCATCGAGTTACCTTTTATATTCTTTCTCTTTATATTCTATTTTTATGTAATTTTTTTAAAAATATATTACATTCATTTTATTTATAAATTGTTATTTTTTACAATGTATATTTATTTTTAATTTTATAATACTATTACATTTTTTGAATTGTTAAATTTTAAATATACCTATATTATATTACTATAAAATGTTATCAAAATTATTACAAAATTGAAAATATCTTTTACACTTTTACGACTTAAACGGCTTTCAAAGACAAACAAACAATTATTAATAACAAATAAAATAAATTATAATTTAAATAAATAAATACATTTTATAAATTCGTTTGCATTCACTGATATCACGTAATTAATGTATGTTATAATAGTAAAACCATTTATTAGATATTTGAATTACTAATTATATATTGTATCGAAAGAAATCAATCTATACTGCTCGACTCGTAAATATCACCAGACCGAGTCTTTTGTTGCTAAATTAATTATTCATCTTATTAATTAATCGTTACATTTCTGATATCTTGGCCCATTTGATTTGTCGATTCGACATATATTTAATAATTATACATTATAATAATATTATAATATATAAAATTCGATGTTTTTTACTTCTGTTTTTTAAAAATGATATTAATTTTAATATCTCATAATAATTTTTTATACATAGGTAGTGTGTTATGTAAAAAAATATAAATTAATTCGGTTCTATTAAAAGGCAAAAAATGCCTTTTTTTTATGTCCTCATTATTTAATACAATAGGGAACTAAGGGAACTAAAACTAAGTCATATTATATAAAATTATAATTTATAAGTGTATAACTTAATCAAACTAAATCAAAAAAAAATTTTATACTGATTCTAGGGAGGATTTAAGGGCGCCGAAGTGGCAATTTTGGAGTTTTTTTTTATTATTCTTGCTTCAAATCCGCCCCTGTGATGAATAGCCATGTTAGGTGATCCCACTCTATGACTATGCACATTCCCATTTTGTATTTGTATTTTTTAGTTAATTTTAAAATAAAAATATCTTTTTACATTAATAATTATTTCATTTTTCAACTTTATACACACAGAATGAACAAAAAAAAAAAATTAAAATTAAATACAGTCATAAATATATTAATACCGGGGAGTATAAAGGATAGATTACGCTTTGCAATTTTTTTTAGTAATATCCACTAATTATGAAAAAAATATTTTAATAAATATTAATTACAATATCAAAATACTTTGATTACAAAATCGATAATATAATTTTGTCAATATAATAGCATAATATATTTAAGAGGTACCAGTATAGTTAATAATAATATAATTAAGAGCATAGTCACTTTTATAGTGTACAGAAAAATACCAATTTTAAGAAATTCCTAGAGCTTACAATTTTTAATGTTCTTAAATAGCTTTTATCATTGTTAAAAACAGATGTTTTTATAGTAAAATTATTAATTAATAATTAATAATGATATTTATTAATTATTTATACGATATTTTATTACAAGATAATAATGTAATTATTAATACCTTGAATTTTATGTATTATAGAATTTCATTGAATTTGTCACCTAATTATAATTTTAGATTTATAAAAAAGTAAGGGATACCCTGGTTATTTTGTGAATAACTTTTTGACTTGAAGACTTGAACCAATATTGTTACAAGTTTACTGTATATTTATTTTCCAGTGTGTAATCAAAAAAGTTTGTAAAGGATTATTGATTTTTTTAACTTTTCGATAAACGTCTAAGGAAAAACTACACTAGAAAAAAACCAAATCCCCGGCTATTTCCTTGTAATTCTGATAAATAATGGTTATAGAAACTTGAAATGTTTACAGAGTATTTATTTTCTTATAAATATTCTATGTAACTACTTTTAAATATTGTTTTGCTAATTTTTTTATTTTTTTACAGTCTTAGTTATGTATATTATAGTTCCGCTCAGAATCATTTTATCAAACGAAATGATTTACCATTGCTTTCAAATTCTATACGTCAATGATCCATGATCTACCTCCATTATACTATCTGACGGGCAAAGTACTGTAGTAAGTACCTACGGCAAAACTACATAAATATCTCATTCTAGCTCATATCTCATGCCCGACTTTTTAGTTTTAAGTTTTAACATTAAATGAGTTTCCAGTTACGAAATAATCTAAAATTGTATACCATTTTCTCTTAAACCGTCTGAATAAAAGAATATCCATGTCTGATATAGTTGAAATTTCGTATTTTTAAAGAAATTGCTATTAAAATAATGTAAAAATTAAAATTTATGGTGTCTAAAAATGTAAAATGCTTCTTCTAAGTAATACATTTACCGTTGTATCTCCATTACCTAATATATTCAAATTTGAGCCACAGGATAACACGGATTAGTAAAATTTAAATTTATAAGATATCTTTTTAGTGCCATTTAGAACATCATTTGGGGCATAAAAAAATATATATATCCAACTATAAATAAATGATATCAGCTATATATTATATAGGTACCTAATAAAATATCTATACAACAATAATTTTGGGAATTATATGATCCTTAATTTGTTTTAAGCTATAATATATATAAAATAATATAAGTTTGAAAATAATGTATGTACTTACAAAAAAATATCTTAATCCCCCCAAGAAAATCCTAATTATGCATCTGTAACCACGGCAACGAATTATAACAGACGGGCGTTATGCAAAACACACTCTTCGAGCATGTTAATTTTCCAGTTTTTCATCTGCTTTGTAACTATGACAACAAATTATAGGAGGGTCGATTGTCAAATCAATAATTTCACTATTAACTATGACCACGGATCATATATGGAGAAATGGACATAAATTTTGTTTATAATTTCTTTTAAAATATATAACAATACAATCTACCTATGTTAATTATTTAATAGTACCTACCTATAATATTTATATCGGAAAGATAGATAAAAAAATATCTTTCTGAATGGAGAAAATTCCCTCCCCACCAAAAAAAAAAAAAAAAAATAAAAGTCATGAGTAATTTTAACATAATGTATTATTTGACGTTTTTTTTTACTTATCTTTATACATTTTTTTATCACCCCCCCCCCCCACCATCTCCCGAAAAGAAAAAATAACAAAATCGACTCTTAGATCCGCAGTGATTACTTGCCCTTCCTTCGTAAACCTATTTGTCGGACAGAAACACATTAGGAGCGAACGACAAAGTTACTTCACACACGTATTGTTGTTTTTCGAATTAAACTAGAAACCTAACTGAAAAAAAAAATATGAACCCGTTTTCACTGCACGATATATTATTATAGGTATAAAAGGACAAAATCCGCCTAAATTTTTTTTTTAATTTTATAAATATTTAGATATAAAATTATACATTTAATTTATAGAATATAAATGGCACTAACACAGAATATAATATTCTGTACTAATGGTAGCAATTATTGAGAAGTAAATATGCATTGTTGTGGGACGCACTATATCCCCTATAGCATAAGGTATTTATAGGAGTAGATAATATATAGTAACACAGATTGTATTCGTAATTTATATTGTAAACTGTAAAATGTGAATGGTTATTATATATATAATTTTAGTTATGAATAATTTTTAAAATGTACCAATATAGTTGGAATAAATAAAATAATCAATGCAATTCATACTTTAAGAACATTTTTATTCATATTTTTATAAACATTTATAAAGTTAAAAAAAAAAAAACAATTTTGGGCAAATTTTGTCCTAGTATTTTCTGGACCGATTTTGTCGTAGATTCATTGTTATAATATATATTATAATATACTTAGCGAGTCGTGAAAGTTTTTGTCGGACATATACCGTATAGGCCGAACATATGCCATACGCGCGGGGTCGACGCGATCATTGTCGTATCTCATACCGTATAGAAAACGAAATACGAAATACGGCCCCTATACGCGGTAATTAAAAAATATTGTCTAACATCATCGCCAGCAATTATTATTGTATTGGGTACGTCATATACGCAAAACCGATAGAAATTATTATTCTGACGAGTGACTATAATAATAATATATTATATTATTATTGGTAGGTAAGACTCGGACAAAGATCGATTTTTTTCTTTTTTTTTTTTGTTCGCCGAGCGTGTAGGTACTCGGCCGCCGCCGTGGGTCTGATGGTCCGCGGGCACATTAACGGCGGCGTCTTACCACGGAGAATATAATAATAATAATAATAATAATAATCGGGAGAATGAAATAAAAATTGCCGGACGCAATCGTGGACTGCAACAGGAATGCGCTTTTCAAAAGAGCAATCCGTCGACTCGTGTACGAGACGGATGGTAAAATCCGTATGCCCATATACGTTGTATATATTTTAAAATATCTCGTTCGTTTTTATTCACTTGCCCGTGCCCGGCGTATCACATATCACTATATTATTATCATTATCGTTATCATTATCGTTATTATTATTATTATTATCATTATATACGAACGCACGGGGTCTCAATCCCGTACTTTCCGGTTGAATAACGTCGCCATTAACGGTGATCGATCAACGGTCTGCGCACAAAACGTTCTTGGCAACACTGACAATCGGTCGTGGGGTCGCGTCTATATATATATGTGTGTGTGTGTGTGTGTGTTTAGGATGAATAATAATATAATGTGTGTTCACGCGGTAGTCCAAAATACACGAGCAGATGAACGGCCGCGGACCGAGAGAGTGAGAAGGAAATAATATAATGTTATAGAGGAAGGAATAAAAACGTCGTTGAGATGTTTCGACGCCCAGAGGATTATATGACGTATGTATACGCACACATCTGGTCCCAGTGGTTTCATAAATAATATAATATAATAAACCCATTGACGAGTGACGAGGTGACGGGCGGCGAAACGTTTATACGGTAGGCATATATACAATATAACATATTAGAATAATGTATATATATATATACAGGGCGGTCTAGGAAACCATCCGGAACCGGTTTCATATAGGTTATGTAGTAAAGAGTGCACATTTTATGCGCGTACAGTGTTTCCTACATTTTACGGTGCCGTTGAATTACGGCATTTCGCTGGATTTTCGATTGTCCGGGAGTCGAGTTGGTTTTTTTTAGTATTTTTTCTTTTTTTTTTTCTCATACACTCAAATACGAAATCGTCTTAAGATCAAAGAATTAACGACCATATAAATTACGCACGCCGTGGAGTCGCCGTCTAGAGAATTATTTAGATAGATATTATGTCGCGATAACAACAATATAGGTACCTACGTGATACTACGGCCATATTATATGCTTAACGTCTTTATTAACCCCGTATATTATTATTATATAAATGCAATTTATTACAATATTAATATTTGTAAATTCGAAGTTTTCGCGCGTTTACTCTTGTACATATTATAGGTATAGGTAATCATGGCATATGTATAAATGCATATATATGCATGTCAGTTAGATAACACGGCGCAGAAAATGTTCCCCGGACATGGAATAAACGACAAAATTCATGGAAAAATTATTTCCGGCTTAATTTTAAATTATTGTAATATTGTTATAAATTAATAGGTATTAATCACGATTTATGATATAGAGGTTACTCAACGAACATTTATTTTTGATGCACGAAGTATATCACTGATTAATTCATGTGAGAAACTCACCTAGCACCCAAGCGGCCATTAATGTAGTTAAATATTTTATTTCATGACAACATTTTTTATCTATAGTAATTTTACATTAGATAATAGATACCTACCTCGATTTGAGATAAAAAAAATTATGTAGACACAATATTTTATTACTATTTAACGAGATATGTATAATATATATAGTTACTCATAATTCGTATTATAATATTTACATTTTAATCAATATATAATGCCAATACAAATATACCATAATAAATCATGCATTACAATAAATAGTTTGTTAAAAAATACAAACCTCAACATAAATACCAGAAATATGAACTCGGAAAATTAATGGTATGTCTCCTTTATTTAACCTCGGTACTCCGACTGTACTCCGCTAGTAGCTCTGTATGTATTTCTCAGTGTGTCGGTCAGCTGTTTTTCATGGAGTTGTTTTATATATCAACTGTCCAATTATTTCGCATACGACGTTGAGTAACCTCTATATCTTAAATCGTGGTATTAATATATATTAATAAAACACTTGCATCATCATTTTGTTTATTCAAGACGTGTTTCACCTTTGTACATATATTATTATTAAGATATCAAGACTCTTTCATCCATGGTATTGTTATCGTTTATTCCTTAATGTCTGGGGAACATGCGTAGGGATAGCGAAAATGGAATTATAGCTGACATGCCTATTTACTTATGCTATGGGTATAATGTAGAAAGGTACCTATTGAGTATTGTCTGGAAAAAAAACGAATGTTCTCGACGTAATTCATTTCGATTTCCATCGAAATTCGTATTATTTTCTCAACGTTGTATTTAAAAACTATCTACGTATACAAATTACTCTGTCTCTATATCATCAAGGTTAATACCCAAAAACAATTGTTTAGGGAGGCGAGATGTCCCAAAAAAAATTTATAATCAAAATAACTAGCCAGGAAATTACTTAGCGCGTCGGATAGGATAAAGGTAGAGGAAGCTGTACTTTAGCCCGCGGAAAGGATAATGTATTATTTTTATTTCAGATTTGAGAGCAATTCTAAATTACGCCATTCGGTATAAATACGGTTTTGAGCAGTGTGATTGAATCCCACTTGAAAAAAACTCGTATTTCTATAAACATGTATGTATGTATGTATGTATGTACTTAAATAAAATATAAAATCCTAATTTCTACAAAATAATGTGTTGAAATGAAACAAATTATTTTGTAGAAATTGGGTTTTTATATTGTATTTAAATAATTCTACAAGTTGCTCGATTCCACCAATAATATGTACATTGTATATCACACTGTATATATATGATGTAAGTCATAAGAAAATTTTTCTTTCACCCTAAGGAAACTATATTAGAAAAATCGAAAAATTTTATGTATGAAATAGGTATCTTCCAGAACCGATTTCCTATCAATATCGCACCAACGCCAAATCTCCTTCTCGACTCAGTGGCAGTTTATGGTGGGGACGATAGGTGGATCACACCCCCCCCCCTTGACATTTTTTTTAAAATCTTTATTAGTTTCATTATTTTAATATATAATACCTAGTCTATAATAAATTATTCAAGATAAACAATTATGAATCAAATGTTTATTCTAAATCATTGTCATTAAAGTAGTTGTTAAATAATTGTTATTTACCTCTATAGTCTGTACTGATTTTTGATATCCGAAGAAATAAAAAGTCTCGATTTGACAAAATCATATTTTTGCCGTTTTTTCATCGTTTTTTTTTTTTTGGTAGTATTTCCATATGCGTTAAAAAACATGTGAGAAAATCGAAAAATGACCTGTTTAAAGTACCAACTAGATGCAATGTGCTACCGGAAACAGTGTAAGCTTGTAAAGATCAGAGTACTCTTTCTGCGGTAGAGAACTTGTTAACTGAGAAAAATAAAAGGAAATAAACATCATTGTAAAATCACTGGCTCCCTAGCTACGTTCAGAATCTAAAATAATGGCCAAAAAACCACGGGGTTGTAAGGTGTCTAAACTTATATTTAGAAACTAAAAAATGAAGTGTATTACCTGTGTGTATGAAAAAACGCTTTTTTCCAAACCCATCCCGCACAGAGTTTGTTGAGAACCGTCACACTGCCTCTCGATCCTTGCGGTCGTTACAGAAAAATAAATATGAGAAAAAGAAAAGGAAACAAACATCAAATTGTAAAATCAATAGGTTTCTCGGTTCGCTCACAATCTATAAAGTCCATATTTTTCACCGTTTACCAACTATTGCCGACGTATTATCCTCCAGTGGTCGGGCGGGGGTGGGGAGGGGGAGGGGGTGGTTATAATGGTTATAGCGGTTATGTTTCAATATATAGTGCCGTATACATTATATAGAGTGCTGGGGTTGGATGTCGATGATCGGTCTGTCTGTTATATAAAATACGATATCGAAAATACCGTCAACGGACTTGGGCGTAAGGGCACGGGGTTCGCGGTACATATTGTACACGTACATCGTTTACCGACACCGAGAAAGTTAATTAAATCGGTCAGAATACGCCGGGAACGGTTGGTCTGGGGTCCTCTGTTGTTATATACAATATACGTCGGCCGTGTGCAGTGGTTATAATAATATATTATATAGACACACAATCCGAGTGATGGAAAAGTTGTATCGAATAGTATATTATATTACATGTTTCCGGAGGATTTTGCACCGCACAAAGAATGTCTCTCGTCCTGAAATCGGTATATTTCTACTCTTCCTGCGGGATGAAAAATGATTTCTCCTATAAACTTTCGGAATATCCGCTGCCTGAACTACCCTCGAGAAATAAGTGGTCTGTACAAGGAAAAACACGGCTCTCCCGATGGTATATATTATTATACCCGTCGAGAAACCGTTAGCGGTAGGTAGGTAATAATATATAATAATATGTAATATGATAGTGCGGCGGCGGCGGCGGCGGCGGTTATCTGTGGAATTTTCGTGCAAAATCGAACGAGAGAAAAAATAAATTGTTAAAACACTCTGAAATTGATTTAGCCCGCCGCATTTTATCGGGAAACTATACATATATACACGGCCGTCAGTAGGAAAAAATAAAATAAAAAGGTATCGTCCGTTCGCGCCCCGATTAAAAAAAAAAAAAAGTATATAATTATATTTTTATTGCGTATAGTCCGAGTTCATTCCGGTTCATTAAGCATATTTTATATACCCATCGCGCGACCACGACCGAGTGAACTTGCGGATTATATCCCAAAATTGTGTTTACGTTAAAACTTTAATACCTACGTTTTATTTTGCGTAATAGTTTGTGTCTCTAATTTTCGAATTGTTTCAGACCAAAAGATTTGGTCGGTTCCTAAAATGCCATTATCTTCATGGCAACGCAATCTATACGTATATGCGTTCATTGTCCTAAACGAAATAATATTTTAAACGATTATCGTCTGTAATTTAATTAATTGATTTTTTTTAATACTTTCGTTTTACTATACTATTACCGAAATGGAAAATATGAGTATATGCAATATCCATGTGACGAGTTTGATACGTTTGACCCACAACAACTTCATCGTAGATGAAAAAATAAAAATAAAAATACAGACATCGTGTACTCGGGAAACGACAAAAAAAAATAATAATAATATTAGCGATAAAACTGCGGATGGACATGGCTATAAAAAAAAAAAAGGTATAATTTTGATAACCGGATGCGCACTTGGACGACGCCCATTTTACGAGTATTTCCGTAAGAAATAATTTTTTGATAAGAAAAAAAAATGTTTGATGAAATGCCTACCTTATAGAATATACCTCAATAAATAGTAAGTATATAAATAAAAACCAAATTATAATATTTGGAGGTATTTCCAATAATTACATTAATTCAGTAGATATGTAGAATTCAATTAAATCTAGTATAATACAACGATATGTTATTGTAAACCGAGTTCCAAATAATACAAACGTTTCGAATTTAAAATGTTATTTATTTTCCATATACACTATATTGTGTAATAAATCTTTTTTAGATATTCATTCGGTCAATAACACAATTCTGCAGGATATCATATTTGAACCATTCGTGTAACATTAATTATTGTATCTACCTTTTAGAAAAATGTTTTGTTAATTATATCAGAAATTGTTTTATTTATTTATCTACGTTCGTTCGTTTATTTTTATTTTTAGAAAACTTATATCATCTAAGGGGATAGATAAATAACCAATAATAATATAATATGCCACGGGTTGACCATATTTTAAAAATAAAAATAATGGGACAATAAAAATTTCGCGTTCAAGTATGGCATACAAACAGAAAGCTCATTAACTAAATTTTATCTCAAAAATCGATAAATCGCTTTCTTAAACGACAAATACCAAGACAAAAAAAAAATGAAATATTAATATTAATAAAAGACAAATTGATGGCGTATATTTTCCATCTCGTAAATAGAAAATTAATTTCCAAAAATAGTAAAGAACAAAAATCATAAAAAAAAACGAGACAATATATTATATAATATGACATTATGCATTGTGAATATATAATACATTAATATGTGTAAATTAAAATTACCTTATAATCAATATTATAATAATTATTTAGCAATATACCTATTATATATATATATAATATATATAAATATACATAAATTCACCCCGTTCATTTTACTCGATTTAAAGATAAAGTGTATTCGTTTTATACGTTTCAGATAGATAGTGACACATTAAAGTTTTCGTCCGACAACGACGAACATAATATACTTTCTATATCCGTTCAGAGAAATTTTTAACGAAAACAATGTCGTCGTTTCAAAACATTATTATAATGATAACACGACGACTCCCTTCGTCGCTGACAAAACGAAAAAGTAATATAACGCGGCGTTGAATATCTGTTGCACCTCGTCGTTCGATTTTATCATTTGAAATTATTTTTCCCGTACCCTCTCTCCGCCGCCGGTCTTGGTAAAATGACAACAACGACCACTAGGTATATAATATTATGAACTCGGGCACATGATTCGTTTGGGATACAAATAGAACGCGTAACGTAGTCTATATGTCACCGTGGCTTTTCTCGTCTAGCCTTCGCACGATTTTAGTAATTGTTTATAGGTAGGCGTGATAAAAAAAAAAAAAAAAAAAAGAAAAAAAAATGATAAAAATTAAATTAATAACGATATAATAAATTACGTAAGGGGGGGAGGGGAAATAAGAATTGCGTCGGATCGATACGCGTGCCCTGCCGGTCCTGTTTTTGGAATCGGCGGGGTAGACTAAAGGGGTACAGGGATGACTGCGAGCCCCCGTAAATCACGGGCGGGCGACGGTGTAGGCCGTGGCAATCAATCTCGGCGAAATAATCGGTTCTGTCTGCGAGGTAATTGCAGTAAGCCACGGCGATCGGAAAAAATTACCGAGTTTTTCCATTTTGACGCAAAACCGTCGGAGACCCGGTTCGATTTATTTCAGCGCATAATTCTTTAAAATATAAAAACACACCGTCAATTTTTGGCGACCGGCCGGGACGATAAATTTCACGTCACCCACCCACTGCTGGATGGTTAAGGTCGTACCTGTATATAGATAAATCACACTCCGGCATTATCCCGCAGGACAGTATATGTTTTATTTATTTATTTATTTTTTTTTTTTTATCAATGAAATATTTCGTAATTTCGTGACGTTTCAATTTACCGTGATAGCGGACGACGCCGGTATATTACGGAAACACAGTGATACCGCCTAGTGTGGTACCACTACTGAACGTTACGTTTATCGCATGGTTGAAATATACTATATAGGTTATTGCAAATGGCCTCTGTTGTTATCACAAAAATTAAATGGCAGCCTAAGGGTAAAGTTTCTTATCATTACCACAGAATGGCTATCAATTATATATAAAATCAATTTAAATAAATATAATATACAGTTTCATTGAACAAAATATTCGATTTAGCGTACTATTTGTCTGATCAAAGTTTTTGAAACTCAACAAACAATGATGTTAATGAACTTTGATTCTTATATTAGAAGCAGGGCTCGTAAGTTGATGCATTTGCATATCAAATGTGCTAAATACTACATCATGCTAAGTGAGATAGAAATCCGATTCAAAGGTGTAGGAATCAGAATACGAAATTTCATTTTGCATATAAATGCATATTATAAGTTATTTCGCTATAGAAGCATATTTAAGCTTTTTTGGATAAATAATGCATACTCCGTACTTTATTAGGAAAATGAACTTTTTAAAATTAAAATATATTATATTTATAAAGTTATTCTATTGTATAAAATTAAAATTAAATAAATTACGTCATGGTAATTTTATTCGTTATATCATAAATTATATTTTTGTATATTCAAGATAGGTATATAAATAGATTCCATGTACCGATGATTCGAATGCAGTAAATAATAAAATTACGTAAACCGACAAACCGGTGGCGCTGCGAGTGGCTTCGTGTGAAAGAGCCCCAGCCTCATAATTTTCGGATATTTAAAAAAAAAAAAGAAATTAGTGCATATTTAGTTATTTTTTTTTTTAGGTAATTTTAAATAACTGTTACTGAGCATGTTTTATAAGTGCATAATTTTAGATTTTTAGTGCATATAAATGCATATTTCTGAAATTTTTAATGCATTTTGCCAGATTTTAGAGCATTATTGTATGATTATTTATGCGTTTTTTAGTTCGTGAACTTACGAGCCCTGATTATGAGCTAGTGACCGGACAATGAATGTTTTGAATCGTCAGAAATACAAAAAAAAAAAACGGCTTTCTTGAAATTTAAAATATGTTTCATCCTAGTTTCCTAAACAATTTCGATAACAACACGTGGAACGTTTTCATTCATTCTCGGTCGACGATTTGACGATTTTACATTTAAATTTGTTTAAAATAAACCGGAATAGTACACCACGGATTATTCGGATCTACGCGGAACCGGACAGAACGTGTTTTTTATTGTATTTGCGACTGCGATTGATAACAATTAATTACACCTGCACACTTTATACCTAGCGCATTTGTACGGAGATACTTACGGGTTAGGTACGCCGACGAAACGTTAAAAGTCCCCCAGTCAGCAGCTGTTGGTCGCGAGTTCTCCAAATAATCGGATGGAAATATTATGTTTGATAACAGTCGATATCGCGAAATGGAACATCGTCATGAACGAACTAGTTCAATGAACGATCTGATATTGTGAACGGTTCAATAATCGTTCACGAATTCAAATGAACTAGTTCAATATTGAACGAAACGAAGTTACAAACAGACGAACGAACTGAACGAATAGTGTTCAAAATAAATAAATTAATGATAAGCTATAGACAGTGGTGGATTTGGGGATGGACGCAGGGGGACGGAGCTACTCTTCATTTTTTTTATGTTTAACAGCGTACCCCTTAATTTATTTATCAAGGAACGCAAGGAAGGTTGCAGTGTTTGTTTTAATTTTTATTTAACATTTTTAAAAATTATAATTTTTTTTGAAATTACGAAAATGAATGTTTTTTGTCCTTGTCATACAATAAGTTTTAGATAAAAAACGTGATATAAAATGTTGAATAGTTGATCTTTTTAAATCATATTGGTATCATATAGGTAATAAATAAACTTCGTTATCCGTGAATGGCTAAAGCCTAAAAGGATGGCGAAATCAATGTGACACCGATAAACTTAATTTCGGTCCACATCTACAATTATTCATTTAAAAGGAAAATTGTTAAATTATTTTGAAAGAGGAATGCTTAAACTATGCTATCTTGAAAATATGTAACCCAACAATGATGTAAATAAATTTTTGGATTTTTCTATTCTATTCATGTTATATAATAATCTAAAATGTTTTTAAAAATGTCCCCTGGTAAAGAAACTTTGGATAGGGGGTGTGGGGACGAAGTTCTCTTACTTTTTCTCTGATTTGTCCCGGAAAGCTGATTTTTTAACTAAACTCAGAGTGCGTCCTTATTTTTTTTTCCAATTCAACCACTGGCTATATAGATATAGATTAAAAATGCCTAGGTATTGCAATGAACGATTGGACGAAATGAACGATATGTACGGAATACAGTAGTAACCGGTTCGTTTCAATGAACGACGAACCAGTTCGCCAAAACGAACGATTAGTCCCATCTCCGCATCGCAATAACATCTCGAGAATTCGCCCGCGTCCCAAGGATGTGTTTATCGACGTAATATCATATTATAAACGTATACCATCACCGTTACTGCAGTATGCTCGACGCTAACGAATCAGTTGTGATGACGCGGCGGTTACAGAGTAACGGACGCGTGTAAACGTACCTACTTCATTACAATGATAATAATAATGATAATAATAATAATAATATTGATAATAATAATAATAATATCATCATCGGGCCACGTTTGAGCTGACGAACGCCAACGACTGTTAAAAGTTTTCGACGGCTAGAAAGTCGCATATAGCCGTGTAAGGACTGACTATTGATCTTTTTGGGCGCGCACGTACGTCATGATGACGTTAAACACTGATTGAATATAATATGGAATATACGAAAGAAAAATTTTAAATTAAAAAATAAATAAATCCGACCTTCGTTGGACTACGCGACGAACGGCGATCGCACTCGAGCGGAGTGAATTTTGTGTAGCCTGCGCGTCGTATGATGGCGATTAAAAATAATCACTACTATAAAACACCGCAAACGCAGCCTCCCGCGGTACACGCCGTTCGTAACTCTTATGATAATATAGTCGCGTGTACAGCGCGAGTATTTATATATAATTCGGGAAATATCGGGCATTATTAACTCTCCTCGACGGTTTAATCCCAAGTACGATAATGTCTAGTATCGTTCATCCCGACTGCGCATAGCCGCCAAATTAAACGACCGGAGGCTCAACGGAATAATCCGTTCGATTTGTATTATTTTCGAATAATTCTCGTCCCGTCCCTCCCACATATATATATATATATATATATATATACGTATATATAACATATAGGATATTATAAAATAATGTTCGAAATGTTTTTTTTTTTTTTTTTTTTTTATTATCATTAATATACCGCAAGTTTTTAAAACGACGATAATATAATATTATTTATAAACTTGGTATAATAAATGATTGAGATTCTTACATATATATATATATAGCGATGCCTAAACGAACGCGTTCCAACGACTTTTTATTATAATATTATTATTTGTTATAGTATATATATATATGATATAATATTATGTACAGTATTCCACACGGTATTGCGCGCATTGAGTTTACGTTTATTTTGTTAAAAATAATATTTATTTTACTTTTCAAATCGCGCGACTATAAATTCAATTTATTTTTTGTGCTACATCACGTCCATACATATATATATATATATATATATATATATATTAGAGCGTATACGGTTTCCAATAAGTGTTATGTGAAAAGTTTTAATCCGGATAATGAATATATATATATATAATATACATTTATGTATGAATATATGTTGGTGCGTGTATCGTCGGACGTGATGAAATTTATGTTTTTTTATCGGCTAGAAAATGGACACAAAACTCGAAATTCCATACGGACGATATAAAAGCGTGCGTTTCCGATTTATTTTCGGAATGGTTATGTGAGAGAAAAATTCGTGTGTTTTTCACGTAAAACGCGCCTCGTATACGTAAAAGACGAAATCGCTCAATTATATATATATTATCGACAATAATAAGGGTTGACCGGGGAGGGGAGGTGAGGAGAGATTTTTATACATAATATATAGATGGGAGGGTGACGGAAAACGCGTTACGTTTTCGGTGAGTTTATACCTGTAACGAATTGACGTGAAGATTGGAGAAAAAGGTATACGTTTATGAATACGAGGAGCGTATTGCGATCTGTTAGCTGTCGAATAACCGGCGGAGGGACGTTAAATTTAAAAAAAAAACGGGGGGAGGGGGGAGGAAACCGTTTGTAGAAAATCGGTCGAGCCGGGGAGGGAAAAAGACACCGGAAATTATTCAAACAGGCTCGCCTCATAGTGAAAAGAATGCGTCATATATACGCGTGCCCGGGAAATCTGGGACGTTCGAAGTAATTGCGCCGGAACCGTGACTAACCTGTGGCGATTTTTCACCGGGCAGACGTTCGTTCGCCATCAAATCCGTTTACGTATTCCTTAAAAATAATAATAATATTATCGTTTCGTAGTCATTAGGTGTCTATCGTACGATAAGCTCTATGAGAGATTTCAGGAAGTTAATTGTTTCTTTTAACGCAGTTAAGTTACCAAATAGAAAAAAAAAAAAAAAAAAAGTAAAAGTTTAAGGTCAATATATTTTTTTTTCTGAAATACCGTTAGTTTTTAACTTTAAATATTAGAAAATTTTTCAAAATCATTAATATAATATTATTTAAGTTACTAAAATGTATTTAAAATAATTATTATTAAAATTAACTACAAATAGGTTCATGAAAACTTTTAATTAGGATAGTAAATAAATTACTCGTTTCTTTAAAATTTTAAGAAATAGAAATCGCTCATTGCAAATATTAGTACCTACCTACCTAAATGTTGTTTATTGATTGGAAATCTAATATATTTCTAACATAATATGTATATAATAGTATGATAATACGGGGAGATTATTATATAATATGTAGATATTCTTGTTTTATTTATATTTTCGGGAAATAAATAATTCCCATAATATAATAATTATTAGAAACGACAATCACGACTTTATTTTTATTCAACCATTTTGACAATACACAATAAAAATGTATAAATTATTTATTATACTTTATTATATTTAACTCAGTTATAATTGAAAGTAACTCGTTATTTAAAAGTTAATATAACCAAAAATAAGTTAGTTAACAAAAATAAAATATAAAAAGTTCGGTTAAAAGTTAACTTTAATTTTAACTTATTAACTCGTTAATGCCTAGCATTGCATTTTACCAATGTTTTTTTCGTTCTATCGTACATAAATTCGAATTTCGAGTTACCCCTCGTTTTAATCGTTTTCACTAGCGTAATGACTTTTATTTGGCCTAAGAAAATATACGATATAATGAATAATAATAAAATCAATATAATGTCCTATTCCTTTGAAGAGTATCCAAAGTAAGTGGTAAAAATCATAAAAGAAAAAATAACGTAAAATCGTTTAATGTTAAACAAATAAATTACTAAATATTTGTAAAAAAAAAAAAAAAAAGAAACATAGGTCGATGAGGTTATGAAATAACATGAAAATTAATTAACGAAATTCACTAAAAAAAATAAAAAACATACCTATATAAATTACCACTTTAATGAAGTTTGCGTAAATTTTACCGATAAATTTACCGAAAAATGTTTATCGGGTAAATTTAACTTTGCCAGATTAGGCAACTCACACCGCGAGAAAAATTATTTTCAAAAAATGATTTAGAGGCACATACTAAATGGGTTTTAGTAATATTAAATATTAATAATAAATTATAGATATGGACATAATATTAGGTACAATATTATAGCCTGTAATGTAATGTAATTTATAAATTTACAGAAATACGTGTGTATGCATAATAAATTAATATAACGCAGTAGTGGTATTCGAATTTCAGATTATTATGTTTTCCGGTAATACTAACAAACTAGCCAATATTCCAAATTGTTCTAACGCACATAATATTATTTCAACAGTGTTCGTAAACCATATAATATATAGTAAATATTTATTGCGAGAATAACTGCAACTTATTTCTATACAGTTCTGCGCAGTTACGATATTTTGCAAATAAAAATTACAAATACAATAATATATTAGGTATGTGATTATTTTTATATTTCGCACAATAAATTAGTATTTTAGATTCCGCAAAAGCGGATAAAAAACGCACTCGTTTTAAAAGTATAATATTTTGGTTCCAGCAAACAATGTATATTGTATATATTATGAAAATATAACGAAAATTTTCATTATAACAACTCACTATATTAACAGATTAAAAATTGATACACGAAAACGTTTCATTTAAAACTTTTTCAAATGTTTAAAATATCGTCAGAAAACCCGCGGACAAAAAAACAAACGCAAGTAATCGGTTTTCGGTTTTTTCCGAGCAATAATAGGAATTCATTGGTTTTACAATTATGTTTATTGTTATTTTTTCTAAAAACAACTTTTCGCATAATAAAAGGAATCGATTAGGAGTTTGGGTGTAAAGAGATTTTTCGATAGAAAATTTTCGGCGAATTCGTTCTAGATGTTGTACAACTCCAGAGATCATTTTCTGATTTTCCTGGTAGTTTTCTTAAGCGCAAAGGAATACTACATTTCGAAACAAACATTTTTTTATAAATGGGAAAAATAAAAAATAAAGTTTCCATGGTTACTATGCGTAATTATATATATAATGTAATAAAATATGTGATGATGTCATCAAATTGTTTTTTTTTTTTTTACAGTTAAAGTTAAATGTATATTTACACCGAGCTCCGCTTAAAATTGTTTTTTAGAATGTAATGATTTATCATTGTTTGAAATTTAATATATTCACTACAAGTATCCTACCCAACGACCAAAATGCCTCTTGTTTGCTGCTTTTTTTTTTTTTTTGCTTTTTTGGTGGGGGGGGGGAGGTAAATTAAATTTGTCAGATATATTATTTTTAATTTTATGTTTAATTTGTATTATTATACGAGTAATATCACTACAACACTCCACGACTCCACGATTGATCAACTCCTCCAAAATTGATAACTTGAAAACATGTAAAAATATTGAATAATTTTTTTATGACTGATATAATTTGTATGATTGTTATTTTTTATGTTACATATTTTACCCAAACTGGTCATAAAATAAATCATTTTCTAAAATATAATACTACTAAATATTTTTAAATCAAAATAATTATTCTAAATTACATTTTAATGACTACCACTGCAGAAGTAACAACATTATAACAAAAATTCAAATATACATTTTACTAAAATATGTTTATTAGGTAGGTAAAATTATATTGTATTATTTTAGGGAAAAGGCCAATAGTCGTTTTCAAATTTCTGGCCACACTGCTGTAAATTTAGGAAAGATAACTGATAACTTGTGTATTTCATAGAAGAAGAAAAGATTAAAAGTGCTGTAACATTTGAATACTGATGCAGAAGAAAATGTATAATATACATAGACATAAAAGTATTTGGATTGCGCTTAGGGAGAGAAACCAAAAATAATTGTTGAGTAAGAGAGACAGATAGAAAATAGAGAGTTCCATGGAAGAAAAAACTAACGATATTCAAAATGGTTTTATCACAAATAATATTCTAATATTGTTCAGGTGCGGATTTAAGGAGGACCTTTAAATCGCCCCATCCTTGGAGTTTTTTTTTTATATGAGGAATATAAAATATATTTTTGAGTGGGATTATCCATTTATTCTATAATGTTATATATTTGCCCCCCCCCCTTTCACAATTCAAAACAATAAAGTAATCTATCCATTATTTCAATATAGTATATATACGTTAACAAGATGATCACATACATACATATAACAAACTATTGTATTATCATCTTATTTTTGTAATTTTTTTTGTATTTAAGATAACAGATTTATAACATAAATCTGTTTTATTGTAAAAGAAATCAATTGTAAATTAACTTCAAATTATGAACCGCCATTGTCAGTCGTTGCTCGTACACTAACATGTAACATTATATAATATATACAGTATACACACAAACACACACATATATATATATATATACCTATTTTTGGTTTTTTGAATTTTATAGCACTTAAAAACACCTTATACATTTTTCTCACTTTAATTTTTTGTACGAGTATCTAAGGTATGGAATGATTTATCAATATAAAATATTACTGTACGATGAATCTAGTATGTATATATCTTGTATATTATGATATATCAGTTCAGTAATTTTATTTTTATGGAAATTAAAATTTAATAATTATTTAATCAAAAGTAAGTATTTACAGTGTTTTACTTATAGAGGTACATATTATTAAACCTTATACTATAATATGCATAAACTCAATTTTTTTTTTGTTTTCAAATTTGAAGGTTATGTTAAATTTAACGTTCGTGTTTATATATAATTATTCCTAACCTAAAATACCAAAACTTAATAGGTTAGTACCATACATGTTGAAAGCTTATTTTGTGAGTAAATTGCCAATATGTTGTTCCTTATAAGAGCTTCGTTTAAAAACAGTGGGTGTATTTCGTTGCACGTACCTACATGATATTATACATTAGGTATGTACATTTCGACAAACGTTTAGATCGTTATTGTCGTAGGCACAAGTACATTTTATTTTTATTTTTTATTTTTTTTTATCGTAAAGCCGTTTTATTTTAAATATCAGTACAGGTTTAAAAAATAAATTATTTTATATACATCTACCGCCGGTCGTATAAACCGAATTTGTCATTAATAATTTAACGGGCGCCGAGCAATTGAACGGTTGGTTGCTCGCCTCACCCTTGGTTGATTAAATTTCTGCAAATTGTCTCTCGCGCTCCACCGAAATTCCACGTGAACTCGATTACGTCGATGGGAAAAAAATATACAACGTCGTAAAAATTAAGCTTGCGGCTTTTAAACGTTTGTTGTTACCAATACCTGTACGCATATACGTGTTTTACATTCGGTTTTGCGATCGATATTATGTTTAAGAGCCGAGACTAAACATTTCACGTAGAGAGCGTAAGTGTCCAAAAAGAACGGTTCGGTACTTTGTCCGATCAATGTATTTTTCACTCGGGTATCAAGATTTTAATTAATTTTTACATTTTTTTTTTTTTTTTTTTTTTTTGTCTTAAAGTGTCTATATAATACTATTCTCTCTCCTAATATATATGATATAATCAACCGATTCATCCGGAAATACGTTTTCTACGTAGACATTTCTAAACGAAAATAAATAATTATTCGAACAAAGATTAAAAATAATATTTTGTTTTCTTAAAAAAAAAAAAAATCACTTACTGCTGTATAAATACGTATCTTAATCGTTTTAATCCAAAAGCATTTTAAGAGTATAAAGAATATAATATTTTATATAAATTCCTACGAAAGCAGTAAAACGCAATCGTCTATCTGTTGGTTCGACTTAAGTACTTATGTATAATAATAAATCGTATGTATATATTTTAAAAAAAACTTACTGCTGTCATGTCAAAATTACATGAAAGTATAATTTTAAGTTATATTCATTAGATGTGTATATAATGTACAATTTATATGCAGTATTCCGGTTTGTTGTCCATACACTCGGCCGAAAACTTTTTAAATACATAAATGCGGCTTACAAGTATAAATAAATATATTTGTTTTCAGTGTACTTAATTGATGTTTGGCAGAATACTTTTTAACAAAAAAGTCTTTTTTCCTTGCGTATACCCGTTATCTTTGTAGATAGCTTTATTATCGTCGTCTCGTTTTGAATGCAAACTAATTCCGCTTGAATTCGTGTGATTATATTACGAAAACAACCGAACAATATGATCATATTATATATGTTCGAAAGAAAGACAATACTGTAAAGGCATGTTTAAAAAAAATTATTTAGGGAATTCAAAATTTAATTTATTTTTAATAATTTAATAGATAGCATAACCGTATATTTTTCGTGGCTTTCAAATAAAGGAATAATATTTTATCGTGTGAACAATTTTTATTAAATATTGTTACAATAATCGTATAACGTATTTGTTACAATATTGACACCTATTTTTTAATTTTATAATATTATTCTATTCTTATTTTTTTTTAACTAATATTATTCAGAACTATACAGTAGGTACACAAACTTATTTTTAACTTTCATTTTAGTTTTAGGCATAGGTTATAAAACAATCTTTCAAATACACAAAGTGTAACAATTTAGCTCTGATCGGCTGTAATAAATTATCCCATTGGTACTATTTTTTTTTTTTTTAAATGTCATTTATACGAAACTATTTGAATTATATTGGATTCCGTTAGTAAAATTCGTTATTGTACAATGTACTTAAAGCTCTTGTAAAAATATAAGTTTTAAGGGGTTTTGCATAGGCAAATTTTGAAATATGGTCGGGTTTTGTTGTTTTATGATGGATTAACTATAGTGTTAGTGTATGTACCACACAGGTTACTATACTGTGTTGTTCGCATGTTCACTCACGCATGTACGAGTCATCGTGATTAAATAGCATAAAATATTATTTTAACGATTTAAAATCCTAAAAAAATTAGAAGCACTTACAATGTTATGAATTTAATTCTAAAAATATATTAAAATTCTGTAGGTAATATTTTCATATTATGTTACATTTTTATACGACAAAGGTTTGAAAATGAATAAGTTTCCAAAAATTTAATCCCTTAAAATATTTCTTCAATCGGCACCTTATATAATTATCAAAATTGTAGGGTGACTAAACGTTTTTTGCTAGATATCCCGTTTTTAAGAATTGTGTCCCATTGTTCAGACAAATTTTAAACGGGAACGCTTTTTGTCCCTTTTTTATGATTTGACGAAAGATTACTAATGACATTTTTTATTATTTTTATTTATTTTTTTTTGCTTATTTGCCGTTTTTAATACAATTAATGAAAATGTTGGCAGACTATTAGAGTACATCCGTGGTAACAATTTCTTATCAGCTCTTATTATTATTTTTTAACAATAAAGTTTTCCAAACACATCTATTTACAATGGATCCAGGGATGTGGGCCCCACATCTTAGTGATTTTAGAGAGCTCTATATTGGCCACATATTAGATCTGTGCTGATAAATTTAAAAAAATATATATTTAATTAATTATTTAGAATTTTTTTTCAATAATTTATATTTTTTTACACAAATTGATTATGCTGATAAGAACTTTTATTAGTTAACAAGGAATGTGTTTTTTTTATGGTTTTCATTATTCGGTCACACTACTAACACATAATATATATATACATAATTATTATACATCGATAACTGATAATGATCTCCAAATACCTTTTCACAGACTGTTTTTTATTAACTGTGTTTTAATTATTATCAATATTATTATAATTCAGTTTCATGTTTATTCAAGTTTTCATTTAAACTGCTTTCAGTACACCGTTTCTATTTTGTATAAATATATAAGTATTATTATTATATTAAATGTATTTACTTTATCACTATTTATATTATGTATTATTATTTATAAATTATTTTGCAAAAAAGTATAATTTTTTCAAAATGTATGTATCTAAATTTAAATCAATTTATCAGGTACCGGATTCCGAAGTCGAACTTAAATAGGTAGTAAAAAGTAGAACCAAACCGAATTTGATTAACGGATTCGAACTTGAGTAAAAAGTTTGAACTTGAACGAACTATTTTCAAAGTATTTTAAAATATATTGAAAAGATGATGACATTTTTATTTGTTTATTTAATTTCAAAGTTTGGTTCGAGTTCGGGATCGCTCATAAACTTCATGTTTCGGTTCGACATCTAAATGTTTGACCCACCTCTAGAGATTAAAACCCAATAATATATAGCACACATTATAGCGATTATGTGTTTATAAACGTATATTATTACATTGTATATACAAGAGAAAATGGTGGGTAAAGCGAGTGTAAGCAGTAAGTAGTCAAGGGGCAACCGAAAACTGTGCCGCTCTGGTAACCCGTTTGTATTAATCAGGCCCCGCCTGAATTCGTATAGCTGACAATATATATACAAGCTTGAGTATTCGCTTTGGAGTTTGGGTGTAATTCGTTTTGCGCAATATAAAATCTATACTTTAACGTTTTACCCGTGATGTTCAACGCGGATATCCGTCGTCCGAGTAGAGACGACCATCGCATCGCCGTCGCCGTCTCGTTCTGAAATACGCGAGCCAATCATATCCGCCGACAAACGACCGGCGACAGTGCAGCACGGCACAGGGATACCAACCACATGCGTATCGACGGCGGTCGGAAATATTAAAATGGCGAATGACGTTAGGCGGGGAGAGGGGGTGGGAGGTCGCTTTTGTTCCACGCCGCATAAGCGGTGAGAAATGATTCGGCGGGCGTGCGGCTGTCAGTTTGCCGGCCACCGGATCATTAATAAAATCGCACTCGTCCCGCGTATTTATATATATACATAACATTATTATACACTCCGCTCCACGCGTTTCGCGCTCATCCTCTCTCACTCGTCCTCGCACGTATGCACTCATTTTCCTCGCGCGGTTCCTTCTGTCCAACTCAGGGGGTGGCCATAGGCATAAAAATGTAAATTAAGGAAAACAGCAAATTACAGTACGACCATGTGTAAAAAAAACATTGATAAAAATTGTATTTCCTACCATGATTATTTGTTATCATGATCCGCTCGCAGCCGTGGAAATTCTCGTGCTCACTGAGTACTGCTTTCACTCTCGATTTTTGTACGCCATGTGTTTGTCGCATTTCGAATTTTGAATTATTATTGGTGTATTTACCTACTGTGTTACGTTTAAAATATCTTTAGTAAGTTGTTAAATTATATTCGATTTAATATGTAACCAAAATAATGAAACCGTCCTAAATGTGTTATATGGATTTAATAAACAAATAGATAATAATTGATAAAAATCAGTCCAACTTCAAACTGGGTGAATACGGTATTTCACTATCTCATACAAGGTCACACTATAATTCTCTGTTTTAATTACTTCATATTTCTATACATACGAGTATACGTAAAGGCATTTCTATACACTTTATGGTCCAACTTCGTTCCGTGCACACGCGTACGGCGACGGGCTTCGGTTAAAACACGACGCATTTCATGGCCTCGGTCCTCCCTCCCCGAGCACATATACCCACCCTTATTTCGTTCACATAGAGTAAAAACCCCCTTGACGGACACCGCTCCCAATAGTGGAAGTTGTTTTTTTTGGGGGGGGGGGAGAACAGGGACACTTTCACTACTTTTTAATGGAGAAACCTCCGAATAGCAGACACCTATATTCGAGAACGTAGTGGACTGTATAGAATACATTTAATATAATTAAATTAAATACAATTTTAATTTTCAAAAAATCTCCGTTTATTTTACGTGCGAGACGAGAAGAACAAGCACATATCGCTCGCATTAGGCTTAACGATAAGTTCAACAAGCTGGTTATCGAACGATAAGATAAGATTACGATAACCAAAGACGATTTTGACGAAAATATGGTCGATGTTTCGTACGCGTTTCGTTAGTTAGTGATTTATTTTCGACGCTATGGGTTAGCTAAAGCGAAAGAGGTTCGGGAAAAAAATCGAAACTCTCCACTTCCGTCAAAACAACGGAAACGTATAAAAGTAAAACGTACGCAATTATTATATCAATAAATCCACAAAATATAAAAGTTTTCATTTGACACGTCATTTACCCTTTATGAATCTCAAACATTTACCCCCTCAGAATAGCGAGCAAAATTTCAGTGACCGAGGACGTCCGCTGTTCAGAGGTTTCACTGTATTTATATATATATATATAATATATATTTTTTATGTACATATATACATATTTGATGTCCTATATTCTTAGTGCCCCCCACACCCATCAAATGCTCGATCGCTCTTCCGGGTGGCGGACGGAGTGGTGAGAGAACGAGGAGTTTGCAGGCGGAAAAAGCTCGGGTCTAATGAATAAATCCATCTATAGTTTCGAATCAATCTCTGTCAACGCCGCGCCGATGACGTTCATTGTTCGGAAAACGTAAAAGGCACAATGTGACTATATTTCGACGAATACACGCGAACATTGCGCCCGACCCCACGTTTCCTCCGCCACAACGAAATCCTCTGTTTCCCTAACCCCCTCCCCCCCTCAATAAAAAAAAAACATATACCCACTGCCCCCTACACCGTCAAATACCCCAGCCGCTCCCGTCCTCCCCCGCATCGGGTTTCCGACACTAATAATAATTACACGTTGATTACGTGATGTATGACTATATATTATGTACGTAACGCTGCAGTCTCGTATAATGTATCTACTACGCACCCCCTTGTGTACATGTACGGTACGTACGCACCGTATATTGCATTATGTCGTCTCTTAACCAAATTTCGAAATTAGACACGCTTTGATCATCGACGCCGACGTGTTTATTATTATTATTATTATTATTATTATTATTATTGTGTTAACAAAACGCAGCGTTTCCTTTCCGAAGGGTACATGCGAATCGATCACTGCACCCTTTCTCTCTTCTTGTGTGTTTCCTTAAGCTTTTCGCGGTTACTCGCATCGCAACATTGTTCCGCTGCTCGCATATTATACCTCTACACGATATTAATAAAACAATAACGCCTCGCCGATAACGCGTGAATATCGGCTCGAACCGCCAACACCCCCCTTCCCAACCATAATGGATCCGGAGTATAGATTGTTTAAAATGTACGATATTATAACATATTGTGTGTTAGGTATATCGTGTATTGCTTGTTACGACATGTTAGTATGTTACATAACCTATAATAATAATATTATTATTCTATATATATTATCCTTGAATATATTATATTCAAGGATGCTGTAAATTGGGAATATAATAACAATATGAACAATAGGTGTCAATATTATAACAATTTAGGCACGTTATTTTAAAAACGTACGAAATACTACAAGTTTTGGTTTTCTATTTAAAAATCAATTCAATATATTAATGTTTCAATAACATTAAAATGAGTAATTTACGTATACTTAGAAAATATATATATATATATTTTGATTCATATCCGTTATGAAACTCTAATATTTTCTCGTATACCTCACTATATTTATCAATTATTATTAATAATTAACCACTATTATAATACGGTTCGAGGACACTTTGCCGAAATTTGGTAATCAAAAACGCTCATCAAGGTTTAGAGGACATCACACACCCCATTGACCTATTAAGTAAATAGACTGCGCCTTCTATACCCCTTGCCTATTGAAACACTCGGACAAGATGTGATAATCAAAACGGGATATTTTGAAAGAACAATATTATCGTTTATTTTATAGATATTCTGATTGTTATCATAACATTATGAACAAAAATATTAAAACAACATAGATAATAAAGGAGTCTGTAGATAAAATGAGTACTATATGTGACTTGATAATAGTGAATGCACATATGAAAAAAACAAATAAAATTTTAACATTTTGTCAAAAATGACTAAACAATTTTATTGTTCAGCAATTTCCGATATTTAAACTACGTCAATATAGTATCATATTATATAATTAGTGTACATTTTAAGTTTTTGACTATGATCAGGATCTACAAGAATCTAAATATTAATGCGATGAAAATTGTATGATTAATAAAATTATCTATGCTGATAAAATTATTAAAAATGCCATTTCGCCGTCGAATCCATTCACCGAAACGTTCTTTCGCTATGATAACTATCGTCGAATTGTTTTATTACCTAGATATATTGTATTATATCCATGACTTCAATAAAATTATATTATTATTTAGGATGAAATGCATCAATCTTTTTCTATCTATATATCTATCTATCTATCTGAATGGATAATGTATAAATTGGTTAAAATAAACGGTGTATTACGCAAAATAATGGTATATATAACCTAGTAAATATTTGAATTTAGTACCTTTACTGTAGTCTGTAAATAGTTTACGATATAATATTAAACATTTAATTGTACTATACTGCACAATATAATATCGATTGGAATTTAAAACACCACAAACGGATAATATCATACTAATATGTATCTACAGAGACTAGCGAGTCCAATAATTTGCTACCACAAATTCAAATCCTATATAAATAATATAGTATATTAATTAATAATAATGTTATTGTTTTATAACTTCCTAAATCCAATGGTTTCGATAAAATTTTCGATTAAATGCATGAACTCAATGATGAATGTTATGAGTCAAATGCGATATAATGATTTTCAATATTATTCAAATAATATGAAACAACATTTATACTTAATAAATTAAACAAAAATTACTTCCTCTCATCACTGAGAATCTAAAATTGGTTGCCACGACAATATTGTATTCGTTATTTTGTGATTTTCCCTACATTTATAAAATACATTACACTATTTTTTTTTTTAAATTTAAAATTTGAGTAGGTACTTTGGATAATTTATATAAATAAAATAAAACCCAAATCCACAAAAATGTACATTTTATTGTCAATAAATACGTATTTCAGTAATAACGTTACCGTCTTCGGTGCAAAACACAGACTGCGAAGACGGTAACTTTGTTACCGAACTACGTATTAATGTCTGACTATAAAATGTAAATTTCCGTGTATTTGAATTTCATTTTATTTATATACTGAACACTGCATACACAGTGAACAAGATGTGTTACTGTTTACGCTCAAGCAAACTACTGGGAAAATCTAAAAATGAAGGCCAAAAAATTACCTATTCTACAATCAATTTACTATCGTTTGTATAGAAATTCCAGAATTCTTTCCGGGCGAAAATTTGCTCGGGAAAAAATACGAACACCGTTGTAAAACGAATATTCCATCATATCTATTCGTATATACAATCGTAAATTAAAAAAAAATATATATATATTTCGGTTCGGGGGCGGGGGTTTATAACCCGTAAGGTTCCCTCTGCGTACACCGTTGCCGCGTTCACCTAGGGAAGAGGAGGGTAAGTTGGTGACCTTAAGCTTTAAACACTTATAGAAGATTTATTATTTAAGTTTAATTTTTGGAAATATATTTTATTATGTACCTAATATGTAATATATTTAAAAAATAATAACATCTATCTCATATTCTCACCATCTTACCCTATAGTTGGGATAAGTTGGCGTTATATGAATATTATATACAAACAGGTATTTACATTAAATCTGTGACGTATACCACATGTATGTCATAGTGTAAAATTCATATAAAAATTTAGAACAAAATTTATTAAATTATATTAAATAGATATCAAAAGATTTTTAAAAATTAATACAAAATATATATTTTTTATAAAAAAAAAAAATATATATATATATATATATATATAAATGTTTTAACTTCAGAACAATAAAACATTTTAATTGAAAAAGTAAAAGTAATATTTTGACTTTTTTACTATAACTGACAACAATGATAACAAATGTATTTTTTATTGTGAAAGAAAAGGTAGCTAAGAGAAACATTTTATATTTTGATAATGATCGCCCCACTTACCCGACATAATAATACTTTATAATAATTATTATTTTAAAACTCGCAATAACACTTATTTAATCAGTGATACACAGAAATAATGCCTGCAAATTTTGTTAGCTATCTCATAAAGATTATTAAATAATAATATAATTAATGTATAATTACAATTATTTGAAAATTCTTATGGCAGACGGTCGTCGAAAATTATAACAGACAATCACATGTTTATCTCTATAATCTCAAAATTCGAAAATGAAATGTTTATAATCTCCTTGTATATATACTATATTAGTAAACTAATATATTTGATACCATATAATCAGTTAAAATCAATTCGCCAACTTACACAACTCGCCAACTTACCCTCCTTTCCCCTATATTATACTCTTCGGTATACAAAAGTTTCGATTTGATTGGAATATATATATATTTAAATGGTGTAACAGCATTGTATATAATAAAATATGTTGTCGGTTTTTTTTTTTTTGCTGAATTATCGTTTTGTAAATTATTCAATGGAATAAAAAATAATGAGGTTTTCCAATTTTCTATCGCGGTTCACGTAATGTCGAATTACCGAAAAGGTTAGGTTTATATATATGGAATCACGTCAATAATGCCCGCGGTCTTTCAGTCCTGTGCCTGGCCATACACGCAAACTCACATTAATCCATTAATATTTTATCCTTACACCGAAAGAAAGAAATAATTTCGCTGACTGGCAAAATCGATTTCGTCCGTATTTTCCCTTCGCACACGCGGTAAGTAGAGAGGTACACATCAAATAATTATGGGGCAGAATTTGTCCGCTCAACCGTTTTTCGCATTCAAAGAGGATTTTTTTTCTCCCCGCGTATACATATATATACATATATATATATTCAGTTCGTTAGGCATGGAATTTTTTTTCAAACTAAAACCTGCCAAACTCAAACACCATAAATAATTGGTGAAAAGGGAATGTTGGTATATAAAATATATTTGTTTTTTTTTTTTTTTGTCGTATGTGGAAATTATTTTAGATTTTAAAGTGCAAAAAATACATTCCATCTTCGTCACATTGTTCATTTTAATATGCAAAATAATATGTTTAACGTCACGATTTACCAATTTCCTGCGCCGGTAAAGTCATCGAAAAATCCACGTTAAACGAAAATCTCTCAGGGTTTGCTAATATTAACGTTGACTGTAGGTTAAAGGAAATTGGTCAGCGGGAACCTGTGCAGGGGAAGAAAATGCGTATTCTCGATTACCGGTGTGCAAACGAGGGACGATTTAAAAAGTTTAAGGCTACGGAGCACGTTTTCAATTATCAACTTTTAATAATAATCGTATTTTCTCGAAATTCCTGACAATTTAGGAATCGGTGGAAATCTGAACTGGCGTCGAAAAAATAAGCTGGCCTCTATACAATAATTATAAACGTCTAAAAATTAATTTTACTCCGATAAAAATCCATAAAATTACGAACATTCTGTTCTATATTGTTTGGATTCGTGTATTGAAATTTCGTTCAAACTTAAATTTAATCAATTATTTTTTTATTAATACCGCTATACGAACGGATACCATTTGAAAAAAGTGCGCGAAATAATGATAATAATTGATGTATAAGTTTTTTCGTTCTATGAGAACCAATCTGTACAGAAATTCTCACAGAACGATGTTAATTATTTTTTAATCGCATATTAATGTGAAATGTGTATTTATATTAATTTACCGAAACAACAATCCAAATCCTATCGTTATCGTTAGTGAATTTGACATTATTTTTCGTTCACGAAACAAATAACGAAAACTTTCAATATTGATGACGTGAAAACTTTAATGAAAAGCGCAATTATTAATTAGACGCATTTTGTTCGGTATCGTATTATACCTAACCTTTTATAGTTTAAATATTTAAAACTACGGTTGTCGTTGTCTTATACCTTTGGATAACGGAATACGTGGTCACGACAAAACAGATTGTGGAGCAGTGGTGTAGCCAGGGGGGGGGCAGAGGGACCATGGCCCCTCCCATGGGTCTTTTTTTTTATAGCAATTTTATATGATCTAATTTAGTATAAGGTATAGTAGTATAAAGTACTATGACTTATTTATTATTAACGTACTTAACACATGTTTTCACGATAAACCTTATTATGTTTCTTATTATCTTATCAATAACCAAAACTTGTGTTTGTTAAATTCAGTAACCAAGTTGTATTAGGTTAACCACGATAATATTTGATAAGCAAAAGATATTGTATTATCTATGCATACATAGTCATAGATAGCCGGTCTAATATTTAAATCAAATTCTAATATTCAAGTTCTAATTTATTGAACTATAAATGTGTATAAATTATCAAATTAATATCTATATAAATATAAATCTAAAGTAGCATAAGAGTTAAGCTTAGCGTTAGCTAACATAAATAAAGATGAGTTAAACTATAATAATATAGAGAAAGATATTTTGTTGGAATATTCTAAAAGATGCAAATGTTAGATTGGACACAATAAATAAAATATATTTTGCCTAGTAATAATTTTTTTTTTTTAGTTTTTTATTTAAATATTAACATTATATTTATTACATATTATTTATTTACCATAATTTATTAGTTATTAATTATTACTAGGGTTCGGATTTTGAGGCAAATGCCTTTTTTGGGGGGGAAGTGATAGAAAGACCGTTCTTATATAAAAATGTGTTCCGTTTAATTTCTATGCTAATGGATAAACATTATTTTTGCCTTTTTTCCCTATAAATGCCTTTATTTGCCTTTTTTATATTTTTTGTTAAATTATCAATTTATTACAATAATTTAATAATTTTATGGTACAAATTGATAAGACCTTGCAAAGACAAGATAGCAATTTATGACGTGTGAGACGTTGTTGATGGTATGTTTAAAATGACCAATAATGGATATTAAGTTCCCACATGACATTTGACACGTCATGTCATTGTGTATACTTTATTATCGGTGATATGCGTATGGTATATATCGGTAAGTGCGTTTATCAAAGTACAAAGTACCTACACTATCTATAGAAACTACTATTAAAATGAGTTCATCGTAGATAAATTGTATATCATTCCGCAGTCGTCGACCATCGTTCAGTCGCATTACAATACGTATTTTTTTGTACCTAGTCGTATACTCGTAGTCATAATATGTCGAATATTAATAAGAGTGAGAGTTGTAAACTAAAAAAGTACGTTTCAGAATTCGGGGAAAATATATTTTCAACCGATGGACTAATTTTGTACTGTAAAATTTGTGACGTAAAAGTATCAAGTGACAAAAAGTTCCATGTACAGCAACATGTTAGAAGGGATAAACATAAAAATTTTCAATTATTTTTTTTAACACTCAATAATTTTTTTATATATTATATATTTAATAATCGATATTTTTTAAGTGCCTTTTTTTATATGGTTGTTAATTTTTTTTAACAATAGTTTTTAAATTTTTAAACAATGAATCGTTTTTAAATGCCTTTTTTTGCATTTTTACAATTTTTAAATGCCTTTTTTTCACATTTTAAGTGCTTTTTTTATCATTTATATTGCCTCAAAATCCGAACCCTAGTTATAACTATTATAAGCAAGGATGGGCAAAGTTAATGAAATAATTAACTAGATACAGTTAAATTTATAACAATAGTTGTTTAACTAGATACAAGTAAAAAATTTAAAACCCGATTTTAGTTAGTTATCTCAGTTAATCCAAAGTGTACGGGCCGGGAGCGTAAGGTGATAATACGCGCGCCCGGACACCAAAATTATTTCACGTGCGCATATTGCGTACTTAAAAACTATAGAAAAAGGAGTAAATTAAATATTAAATAACAAGGCGAGTTTTGGTAACTAATGCTGCTGTATAATAATTCAATTAAAGACAAACAAAGGATAATAATTCACAGCAACACAGAAAAAGGTAGAAAAACAATAAATAAATACAAATTTGCCTGTTTACAAAGAATAAATGAATAAATAGCCCTTCTGGCTCAACAGAAATAATAGGTATGACCTAGTGTGATTAATAATTCTCGCATAAAAACTATGATATAAATAAATAAATAATAATAAAACTCACAATTTGTGGAGCGCAGACTGGCCAGCTGCAACCGCCTAAAACCTATATAAATTATTTAACAACACACAAATATAATACAAATAATATAATTGATAACGGTGAAGTAACAATATGTAGAATTTTATTCGTACGCGATTCGCGCTGTAAGAATATAAATACAGTAGGTATACAACTATTAGAGTTGGTACCTATATAAGATACAAAATTGACTAAGGCGGTATTCCACGCTCACCGTGTACCGTGTACAGTCCGTGCATATCATATCATATAACAACCGTAGTTTATTAACCATTTCAGTCAAACACCAACCTTATAATATAATATAATATAATATAATATAATATTTATAACATTTTTATAAATTGGACAACCTGTATAATTGATATTCTCAATTTCCAAAAATTTCAAATGTTTGTTTTTATATAAAATTAAATTTCATGTGCATTGTGCTCACTATATTATATAATAGGATTCTGATATAGATAACAAAAATTCTTATTATAATAATTGGACTTTTTCATAACTGATAACATAACCGGATAACCCATAGAGTAATAAAACTAACACGGGGAAAAAGTTGAGAATAGTTCAACTTTGTGGTATCCAAGTTTATATATTGGTAGACAAGGTTAACCATAATGGTATACCACAAGTTACCGAATGGTTCAACCAATCGGCCAGTTATATTGTATGAACGGCAGATACACGGAGAACGTGGAATATCACCTTTAGAGACGAGATTAAAATACCAAAAAAAAACATTTATCACGAATAATACCTTGGTACAATATTTCGATTAGCGAAAAAAGGTAATAATGACGACACCGGATGACTACAATAACGGGTGTGTTTTAAAAAAAAAATAAGGTTTTCTTTTATTTTAGAGAACACAAGTACATTAGGTACGCGTGCTATGTCAAACCGGACCAACGATCGTATTCGGCGCGTGGACTAGAGTGTTCGATAATAATTCTATTTAACGCGTTATTCACATGCGGGAAACACTACGATACCGATGGCCGCGACAAGATGCGTATGTGATAAAAAAAAAAAAACAAAATATGCAGTATATTTTCTTTTAAATATATATTAATTTGTACAGTATTTTAAAAAGTTCTGGTTTCTATAAGTAATATGAAATAAATGTTATTAAAACTCCAATAATATAGTAATTATTTATTACTTTAAAGTTTTTAATGAGTTTGATACTTGTAGTAATCCCAGATACCTGTTATTACTTATATTATTTTACTTACATGGACAACGATACGTAATACTCTCGTCGGGTGTTTTTCTTAAAATTCTTATTTTAAATATTTGAATATTTTTATGTGTTAAAAACACCTGGTGAAAGTATACAACACTGTACAATAACAAGACGATCCGGCGCGAGTTCATTTCACCCTAAATATACGGAAACAGGTTCTCATGCAGATGACCCTCGCTTTGTTGTTGTTCATTTACAGAAAACACATTTTTACTATATACTTTTAACTAACAAACGACATTCCAATGCTAAAGAAATTGTTTTCGTCAATAAGTCGAAAACAACCTTACCCTCGTATACAGACGGACCAATAGGAGCCTCCCTTTCCTATCCCGTCTCTCCACCTTGGATCTACGAAAATACTCGTACCTACTTAAATACGAGAGTGTTGTTAGTTTTTAGTTAGATTAAGATTTTACTTTGTATTTCACGCTTACGTACGTTCGGGCTCGCCTTGCGACAGACCAACGACGTGTGTACTATTCTAATCTCAGGCAGAGCTTACAGTCTGTCTTCAAACTTCTTAATTTGTACAATTAACTTTTGTTAATTAAACTAACTCTCAACGATAATAAACATCTATAATTAACCACAATTCTAAGTGTTTATTTATTTACAAACCTCAACTTCCACTACGACGAACCTACGGAAAGTGGACCACTGACTTCGTCAATCAAAGGTAGTAGTAGGTAGCAACGTGCGTCGTGTCCGACACAAGGGGACACCAGCTTCGTGTTTCGAACACCGGGTCACTACATACTTAAAAACCTCCATTTATGTTAATAGCAAATAGTTTATACAATTTGTAATGCTGACAACTTTTTATTGATTCACAGTCAATTTGTGTAATAATATACATAGTCTGATATTCATATAAACCTCCTAAAATGCCAAAATAATATGGAATAACTTTTAAATTTAAGAAATATGTAAATGTATCTAACATAATATGAAACAACAAAATATTAAAAAAATATTTGTATCAAATCAAATCATTTTATAATTTTATAAAATTATTAATTTATTTATGTGCTCTCCTAAATGACAAATGTGTAAATATAAGTGTTGAGTCTTGTATATAAATGTATATTAACATTTTAATTTATATTGATATTACTAAATATCTTTTAGTACCTACCTACTTTAATATTATTAGGTACCTAAATATTTGCTTTTATTTTTACATATATTTTATTATTAAAATCATTAAAATAAAGTACCTATTTTCTTAAAACCGTTAATTTTATAGATTATATTATTTTATATAGATACTGATGTACCTATTGTAAAAAAATATTGATTATAATTTACGATATAGTGTGGATAATTAATGTAAAGCAAAATGTTTACTTACTTGTAATATTGGCTGAGCTGGTCATGATTTATATTTCCCAAATCACTGAGACCTACTGTTTCCTACAATCGCGCATCCGTAAAAGCGTGATGCGTGGTGCGTCACTGCGTATTGATGCTTACGTGATGCGTGATTTGCTACACTGCGTGATTTTATGACCATGCGGTCTATGTGTATTTTTTCCACTGTGTGATTTTGACTGCCGAGATCAATAAATAAATCGAATTATTTCATGACCAAAATTTTCACTAGTTCTACAAAATGGATATAGTGACAATGTATAATTAATCAAATTTTGATGGAAGATCAAGCCGACAATTAACTTCTACTACTAGCCCATTTATTTAGAGAGGAAAGTGATAAAATGTACAGTGAACGGAATTTCAATTGAAATTTCTCTCCCGGCATTTTCTTTAGTGTTATTATCTTTATAATTCTTGTCACTTAGATTAAAAAAATACCGCGGGATTTCGAACAATTTCAATAATTTTTCATCGTTTATGGTAGAGAATAATTTAGATTCAATTATTTAGTTAATTTTTGTTGAGACTTGAGTTTAATTTATAAGAACTAATAAAGTATAAGTTTAATTTAGAATAGCTATGATTATTATACCGCGAATAAATAATAATAATAGCGTTAATTATATAAGGATTATATATATATATTGTTTCTAATACTTTTAAGCAAGTGTGGAACATCAAACAAACAGAAAAAACACTTTATTGTTATTGACAAAAAAAAAATGGACAATTTTTTTTCAATTAATGTCCATGGACGATGCCTATCTTTTAGTTGCATTGTCACTTTTGCCTTAGAATTTATTGAAGAAAAGTTATGTATATTTACCAAATATTTTAAATTATTATTCTTGTTACAAATTTTGATTTTTTTTTAAATTTTGAAACGTGAGTTCTCTTATTATGAATTATTTTATTTTTTATTTTAACTTTTGTTTTAAATTAATTTTTCTAGGTCTATCTGTTTCGTTAAAATCACGTTTACTTTTTAATTTTGGGCTAGGCATTTGTATTATATTTGTTATTTTAGTTTTTTGAGGAGTAGAAAAAAATGAAAGAGGGCTAGGAAAAACTAATTCAACCATGTCTGATTTTGTCCGTGTATATGTTTTAGTTGGAGGTGACATTGCATTATTTTCCTGCCCAAATTTGTCATTTAGGTCGAAGCCTGATGACGTAGAAGGCTGTTTTTAAATTGATATTTATAAGGGATAGTAGTGCTTATTAATCAGTTCTTACTAAAAACATTTGTAAAGCTCTCAGGGGGAAATGTTCTTGACAAATATACCTATTATGGAGTTTTTTTTGTTCGATTGAAAATAAACTTGTGTTTCCTGCAAAGATAAACAAAATATTCAAATTCATATTCATTATCAGTGGTGTTTTGGCAATTATTTTCAAGGGTAGATATAGGCATCATAATAATACATGCTAAAATTGAGCAATTTTATTTTTATTGGGTTACACTAATTATTGCTAAATGAGTAAACTAGAAAATGATATATGCCGCATACCCTCCAAAACACCTCTGTTAATTTTAATGTATTATATAATAACAATTACTAACAAAAATAAATAATTTATTATTTAATACATTCATTGACTTAAATAGGTAGGTATCTGGTATTCTAATTAAAATCTGCCTCCTCTAACTAACACCAAATAAATAAATACATACAGGGATGGAAGTTTTCAAATATAAAAGTGACTAATAATTAATGATCTATACTAATATAGTTATATATTAATATTAATACCTAATATATGGACTACCAAATATTATTAATTACAATTTTTTTTATTAAAAACGAAGGAATTAGAATTACAATAATGAAAACAAAAAAAAACTAATAAAGTTAACTAACAAATACATAAATGTAAATCTATACTAAATTGAAAAAATAAAAAATACGTATGATTACAATTATAAATTACATTTTTGCCGTGTTATATGTCATTAAAAATCTTTTTCTTTTAAACAAGGTTAATAATTCAGTCTTTAATAATAAAGAAAAATGCCTAGAAGATAGGCCGACTAATACTATACGGTTATACTTATGTCTTATTCTATATATTATTATTTTGCAATAATTGTATACTTTTTAATTTATCATCGACTCGGCGTTGATTCATTTTTCACGGCGTACATTTCCTCAGCCCCTCCCCCCAATTGGATTTTGGAAATTTTTTGTTTCCCAATATTTAGTACGTAATTTATATGAATTTGTATGCCCAATTCCGGAATTTGTGTGGCACCGGAACCATGAGAAAAGTGGATTTTAGTGTGGGTGGGCTGTAGAAACGTTTCTCCAATCCCTCTTATCTTAAATTAAAAAATCACAATTCTTGAATTTTTTTTGAGCGAATATTTAGTATGTAATTTGTATGCATTTGTATGTATAATCCCGGAATTTGTACGACATCCAAAACATGAGAAAAGTTCATTTTAGTGTGGGAGGGTACCTCTATATTATTATTATTATTAAATAGGTCCTATATATTTTTGATATGTGTTTTATGCGAGTAATTGGTTATACTTGTCTACAGCATATTATGTTCTAGCTATATTAGTACACACACTTATATCAATTGATACCCACAAAGACAATTTATTGGAAAATTGCCTATGCATAACCACTTAAAATCCTTAAATACATTTAAAGCAGAGGACTGGATTATTCAATGTGGTTGGCACAGAGTTACATCGTGTACCTAATAATTAATAATTAACTACAGGCCCCCACACTAAAATCCACATTTCTCATGGTTCCGGTGTCATACGAATTCCGGGATTGGGCATACAAATTTAAACAAATTAAACACTAAATATCTGCGCAAAAAAAAAAATTCGAGGATTGTGATTTTTACAATAGCACGGAGGAAATGATTCTATAACTCCTCCCACACTAAAATAAACTTTTGTCATGTTTTGGATGACGTACAAATTCCGCGATTGAGTATATAAATTCGTACAAATTATATACTAAATATTCGTGCAAAAATATTCAAGAATTTTTCAAGATGGGGGGGGGGGCTAGAGAAACGTTTTTACAGCCTCCCCACACTAAAATCCACTTTTCTCATGTTTCCGGTGTGATAAAAATTCCGGGATTGGGTATACAAATTACGTACTAAATATTGGGAAAAAAAAATTTCCAAAATCCATTGGTGGGGGGAGACGGGGAAATGTACGTTTTTTCACGACGTCTAATCCTAGTCAATTTATTTTTTCAATTCTTATTATGTTTATATATAAAATATATACTCGTAAAGTTGTAGAGTATTTTTTATTTTATTATGGAAGGATAGATGGGTATTTTTTTGACAAAATGAAAAAAAAAACAAAAACTTTAATGTCAAGACTCAAAAAGCACAAAGGAAATATAGCTGCATTAAACAAAATTATAAATCAAATGGTGAGAAATTAAATAAATATATTTAGTGTTACTACTGTTAATTATAGAATAAATTTATAGTTTATATAATTTTATTTATTTTTCTGTTTTCTTAGTAAGAAAAAAAAAACGAAAAATGTAAAATGGTTATAGAATAAAAATAGTTCCGTGCGTGAACTATATATGTTCCTACAGAGCTTGGCGCTAATAAAATTTTAGAACTGCAAAACCTTTTTATTTTATCCTAGTGAACAGAATTTTCCGCTCACTAAGTCGCTAATAGCCTTATTCCCATACTTAAACTTCATTATGAAACTTCAACTATATTGGATTTTTTTTTTAACAATATTTCCTTTTATTTTGACTAATTATTATTTATTATTAGCAGCCGCAGTCATTCAATTCAATTATTACTCATATTCATATTAATGTTTTTTTTTAGCCCAATGTGAAAATAACGGACGGACAAAATCCATCCAATATATTATTTTTACTAGTATAAAATCCACCCATATCTTCCCTATAACTTTCTATCTACCTATTTCTTTTGGTTTTTGGTTCAAATTGTAAATAGGACTATACTACATAAAAATTAATTAAAAAAATATGAATTTCATAGATTACTCACATTAGATCAGGAGTCTCCAAACTACGGCCCTCAGGCGACATCCGGCCCGCGAACAAGTTTTAACTGGCTCCTCAGACCCTAATAGACAGAAAAAAAAGGCTACAAATATGTGTAATATCACACTACAGCATCATCAGTTTTAAAAGTTTTTAAAATAAATAGGAATAGATTACTAGATATTACAGATATTTTAAATCAGTTTGATGGATCAGCAATGTTTTTTCATCATGATATTATTTTCGATATATGAAATTAAATTGAAATTTTTTAATTGAAAACATTTGACCATTATTTTGATACCAAGCAGATTGTGAATGGGTTTGAAAATTAAATTTTTCGGAAGCACAAACTCCGTAAAATTATTTATCAAAAATATATATATTTTTTAAATTCTTGTATATATTTTTATATTTCTGTAAAATTAAAAATAATTTATGTTTACATGAATACATTTCATGAAGATAGTAGTTTAATGGCGATAAATATAGCAGATGTTGCTGGGATTATAAACATTGGATGTGGTTTTAGTCATCTTCAAGAAATAACGCATGCATTAGAAATACCTATAAAAAACCACGGAACATATAAAAAAGAACACAATACCATTTGTCAAGGATATTAATCAGCAGCTGTAAAAGTTATGGGCGATGCTGCTACAATTGAAGCCCAATTGGCTATACAGGCTGGAGACATCGATATAGACATAACACCTTTAGTTGCTGTAGTAGCAGATGGAAATTGATACTAAAGGACTTACAAAACCATGTATAATTCACTATCAGGAATGGTAAGTTAATAATATTGTTGTCATATTAATTTATAGATTGTATTGTTGCATATGCACAGGAGAAGGGATTTCTGAGGCCTAAGCCGTTTTATTAGTACTTCTATTTACTACACTTTTATTACTATTTTTTTTTAAATTATCAAAATACTACATATAAATCTTTAAAAAAATTTTGATATACAATAATATTAATTGTACCCTATGTATCTGTTATTGATATAGGTACCTACCTATAATATATATTTTTTAGTATATTTAAGATGTATATATATAATAATACATATATTTATAAAAATAGTGTAAAATTCATTCTCCAACAAAATATTGTAATATCTTAGTACTTATGTACCAACATTGTACTCTATTATTTTACTAATCACTTATTTTATAGTTGTTATATTTTTTAAATAATATATTTTATTTTTACCTCAATGAGTCTCTTTTGGAGATTAAAATTATTATTAATACATTTTACTATCGCCGCACTTACATTATATTAGTTGCATTAAATATTAATCCGATCCATATTTATAAATAATAGATACAATGACAATATATTTTGTGTAATTTGAAGGTTTTAAATTGTAAAATGTCCATTGGTCTATGTAATTTATTATGTATAATTAATATTATAAAAACTAATCCAAATATTTTTGAAATATTGGAATTATATTCAAACCTTTTTCATTTTTAGACAGCTCTTGTAGGTTATTGTACAAAAAAAGCATTATACTTTGCAGTGAAAAATAAGTTTTGTTCAGTGTATGCAAGGGCGAAACCTTATGAAATACCTAAAATATACGAATTCGTTAAAAAATGGAAATCAGCAGATGGGTCAGGTAGTATGGAAGCTTCAATAGTGGTGGAAGGTTTTAAACAGAGTGAATCTACTTATGGTATTAGGTATAATAAATTAATATCTGATGGTTATAGTAACGTTTATAAAAAAAATAACCGACCTTATAAACACCTAACAGTTGAAAAAGTCGAGTGCGAAAACCACTTGCTTAGAAATTTGTGTAGAAAATTAAGAAAGATGACGACTAAGAAACAAGTTGGGAAATTACACAGCAGGCAATTACTAGCGAAAAATATTTAAAGAATTAGAAAAGGAATCATTAAGGCAATTCAATATCGTAAAAGTAATAATTATACGGCAAAAAATGTACAAAATTAGGTATATAATTAATTCTATGGATCACGTCTTTGGGGAACACAGAAAATGTGATTTCTATTTTCGTAGTAAAGTAAAAGAACCAAATTATGCTGAAAAAATTAAGGCTACAGATTTTGAATTTTATTCTACAGTGGTAAAAAATATTCGGTTTTTAGGTAGACACAGTAACAGTTTACTTCAAAATGTTGATAGTAATGTAGTAGAATCGCATAATGGAATTATAACTAAGCTAATTGGTGGGAAAAGAAACACTTTGCAAAATCTTGTTCCTACCAAGGACGATGTGCTGCCGCAACCGTTATAAAAAATACAAAGGGACCTATGTATACATTGTATAAGACATTATTACATCGAAGTCCTACTGTGAAATATCCCTCAACTCAACTTGAAATACAAAGATTGAAAAATCGTGTACGCCAAAACGAACTTGGAAAGAATACATATAGAAAACGGATAAAATTTACCAAAGAAAATATTGATGATCAATCCTATGGATGTTTTTCTCAAAAACCGGATATGTCAGAAGATGAGTTCAACGAGGAAAAAGAAAGATTACTAAAAAATTTAAAAAAAAAAAGCTGTACATAGAGATGAAATACAAATAGACACAGTAGAACAAACTCAATCTGCAAAATGGTTAGAATTAAGAAGAAATTTATTAACAGCATCAAACTTTGAACAAGTATTTTTAGGAAGACCAAACACAGGTTATGAAGGAATTTTAAAATCAATGCTTTATTCACCAAATCTTATTACTAAAGCGATGAAATACGGACGAGAACATGAACGGGTTGCAAAAAAACATTTGGAATTGGTTTGGAATAATGGAGTGTGGTTTATTTATAGATCCCAACAATATTTTTCTGGGAGCAACACCTGACGAACTAATTGAAAATGATACATTGGTAGAATTTAAATTTCCCTTTTCAGCAGTTGATATGGATCCAGAAGAAGCAATTAAAAAAAAAATTTTCACTCAGTTTCACTCAGAATCATTTATACAACATTGTTACCTATTATTTAAAATTTAATTTTAATTTTATTATTTTAACGATAATATATGCAGTATTATGATTTATAATTTTAATAGTGTAATGCCGACGTTTCGTACGCATACTACTCGTGTATTGAAATAATTTTGAAAATGATCGTATACTTGTGTGTTTTCCGTGACATTGTAGCATTGTAGTAACATACTATAAATTACACTTTTGGTACCAGTTTCAACTGCTGCTTATTAATAACCATATACTTACTGGATTTCTATAAAAACTAAATTCTTCTAAAATTAGAAAAATTGAGTAATTATAATTATTATAGCAGGAATTTTCGTAAAGTGCTCTTATAGTTATTAGTATTTATTTTATAGGTATTATCAGTAAATTGGTAGCGTTAATAGTAATATAACTTATAGTTGTTGGACTTTAAAAATTAAAATTATTCGAGTTCTTCAACAATTTCACATTTTCATATTTAAAAAAAATATGAAATTGAGAATTGTTTTTAATTTTTTTTTTTTTTAAATTCATTTTTCTCATAAAAATGACTAATTTGGAAAAATGTATCTACTCCAATCAACGCAGAATGGAATTGTTGATGATATTAAAACTGTTTTCGAAATAAAATCCAATCTGTAAACATATGTGAACTGTAATCCATACATGTAAACTGTTTAGGAACATTGAATTCGTTTTCCTGAAATATTATATTGCACTATTGTTTTGGGCATTAAACTTAATTTATACTCGCTATACCTAATAAATCAATAAATACAGCGGATATATATATAAACTTTTATGGAGATAGATATTTCTCGAATTTCAAGTAATTTTTTTTAGCCTTTGATCCTGCGTGTTTTTAGAAATGTAGCCATGTACATTGGATATATTTTTTAATGGACTTATTGTGGATTTTTAAAATTATTTTATCACTTATGTTAATTTATTGTTGGATAAAACCTAATTTATTCCAATTAGAAATTAATATAAAATATTATTGGTAAAGCTATATGGAGTACAAAATGTCTATATTTTTAACCTTGTGTGCAACATAATAATTTTTATAAAATAAAAACTATTTTTATCCTCAGATTCAGGTAGATACAATGTTTATATTATAATTTATGTAAAAATTATTATCTTAAATCCAAAATTCAGTAATTCACAATAATTAAATCTAAGAATTCGATCAATTCTACATATTTAAAATGTATTGTCAGTTATTTTATAAATATTTTTAGCTAATGTAATGAAATATAAGAAAAAACATTCATTCTTATAATTCTGATATTTCGTTAAGAAATATTAATATTTTTAAAATAATACCAATAAAAATGAAGCAATGTTGCGTTCCATGCGTTCCCTGATAAATAAAATACATGCGAAGACTATTAATTCCTTTTTTCCCTCATCCACAATTCAACTATTGATTATTATGATTATTAACTTACAATACTATATTTGGTGATGTAATACATATAGTGATATAGATAATATGTATGCCAGAATTTAAGATTCTAATTATGATGTTTAGTATTTTTTTTTTAATTTTTTTTTTTTTGGGGTAAAAAAAATAGAGTAGAAAATCAGAGAGGTGTTTTGGACTAAAAAGTTCCTATGATAATGAATTCATTTTAAATGGTACTTTAGTAAAGGAGAACTACCATTTATAATGGAGAGAATTTGTAAATGGAAATATAATGAAAAAAGTATGGCATATTACTGGGTACCTATTATATGTATATAACTAAAATAATATATCTTTTAACGTTAAACATTTTTTTCTTTTTTTACAGTAATATGTGTATTTACGTATATGAGAATGTAACACCGAACTCCACTGCAATTTTTTTTATATTTGTTAATTGAATAGATATATCCTACACGAGCAAACCGCTACTTCTCTTTACGAAGCACATTTTTAATAAATAATAATAAATACGTAATTTTCCTATTCTACATGTATATATTTTTGAATAAAAAGTGTTATTCAAAATCATTAAAAAAGTTATTAAATATCTTCATTAGGGTATAAAAAAGCATCATTGTCTTTTCCCGAGTTTTCGTCGAAATACCAGTACCTATACAAGAACTAATATAAATACATTTATACATAAAAAGCTAATATATATACATATGTGTGGGTTTTTATAATTTAAAACTTTTTTTTGTTATATTAAATATGTGTAATGTGGATATGAGGTAACTGATATCAGCTGAAACACAATTTGTATCCTAGTAGGTATATATGATGTTGATTATTATTGTCAGTGATTTAAATATTTATTTTTATTGGCCACAATCGTTGCCTATTTATTAGATTATCTATTTATTATTTATTTTATTTATTATTATAATGTGTAGAGACAGATTCAACAGAAAAAAATAATCATTTCTATTAATTTAGGTCAAAACTAAATATTTCGTAAACAGGTGAAATAAATGTTTTTTTGATATATTCTTATGTTATGTCATACACGAACAAAGAAATTCACACAATCTTACTTATGGAGTCCTCATAAATATGCTTATGTTTATTTTAGTGATTAATTGTGTGTCTGTTCGGTCAGTTAAAGACACCGGTAAACATAAATATTGAACAATTATATTTAAAAATTAAACATTAAAATATTCGTTAAAATTGTTTGTTTTATTAATTTTATTTTATTATTAACAGACATTAATTATAAATTAATTGTTTTAATTATTTATTTAATTAATCAAGCAACAGTATTATAATTATAAATTACTTAATGAAAGATGTTTATTTGATTCACAGGTACCTGTAAAACTAAACATGAATGTATTAAACCAATTTTCCTTAATATTAATCCTCAAACGTACATCAATAATACCAAGGATTCATTTAGCGAAAAGAAGAATAGTCTTTGGAAGAAAGACGCCGTGAACAAGTGTGAACAAGAAAATATAATTGATGATCCAATTATGTATAAGAATCCGGAATACATCTGGGGTAATTACACGAAAATGCGTTTGAATAACAAGTAAAAAAATAATAATTTTATATCATCAGACAATATTGTTATAATTTACAATCATTATTGTGTTTATCTTCAAATATATTTACATGTATATTTTTAAAACATAAAACATTTATTTCCTTGATCTATTTTTGCGATTAGGAATATTTTTACATATTTAAATATAATTTTGAACTTTATTTTATATCCATTTTATTGTTTTTATGTTTCTATAATATATAATATACATAAAATACATTATATCCTCGTTGTGTCTATCCATTTATCCATGTATTCTATTGATTCACTCTAATATTTACTGGAAATAAAATGTATTTGACGATTTTTTTTAGTGATAGTTAATAGGAGAATAGAAATTTAATAATCACATAGAAAAGACATGTGTTTTTCAATCCATCTGCTTTTACCATTTGTTGCCATGGTTACCAATATCAATAAAAAAAACATTTATAATTTATGATTAATCTTAATAGTAAATGTATATGCTATTCTTGTTATGCATGTGATTGAGTTTTGTTATTTGTAATAAGTTATAAATAAAAATAATTATTTATAAAATACAAATAATTTTATAGTTGTGTATAATAAATTAACTAAAATGTTGATATCGGAAATTTAGTATGCTCATAGAGTGTACATTTTCTTATTTTAGATTCTGAGCGTAGCGAGGGAGCTAGTGGTTTTACAATGATGTTTATTTTTTTTCTCTGTTAACAAATTTACTACCAGAAGAAATGCTCCGATTTTTAAATGCTTACATGGTTTTCTGTAGGAAATTTCATCTAGTTGGTACTTTAGAGAGTTTTCTCGATAGTTTTTTAATA
>JAIPRL010001163.1:0-94166 GCA_025469235.1 Pemphigus obesinymphae | reverse complement strand
AAACTTTATACTTACCCTTAATTACATAAATAAAAGATTATTGAAGAAAATTGACATAATAATACTCAACAAATAACGAAAACAATGTAATTATCACACATACTATCTTAAATCATGCACCGGTCTAACGAGAAAAGAACATTGATAATATTTAGAGAAAAGCAATATGGCGGTACTTGCGTATCACAAAGTTGCCAACATACCTGTTTATTTTGTCATGATGTATACGATGTTATATCGACTGGAGAGACGTCAGACATGACTGTTTTCAATTATTAATAGCCTCTGTCGAAATTCAACAAAACTCCCCTGTAATATAAATACACTAATACGCTCGTGTGGGTACCTACTGGCATTACAACGTTTTTCAAACATTATACAGTCATTTTTATCTACGCAAGTACTATAAACGTGAAAAGTGATATTTCCAATTGTCCCTTAATATAATACAGAATTACGAGTTCATTTATTTAACGGAACGCCCGAACTTAAAAGCATAAAATTCAAAATTTGATTTTAAATGACATTATAAACGAATTCTTAGACGTATTCGTATACGTACATTAACCGTGATCCATATTATGGTTAGTATATCCGGTTAGAATTTTCACATTTAAACTGTACGCTAACAGTTCCGATGCGGAAAGTAGAATCTTAGACCAGAATAAAATCTCAAAAGGATTTATATACGCGTTAAATTTTTTTAAATATAATGAAAGTAAATAAAACAATAACTATTATTATACCATAAAAATAAATTATTATAATAATTTTAAATATATTAAATAAATTTCAAAACCGTAAGTTCTAAGTGAATGAAAAAAGTAACAAATGTGTAGGACAGTATTAACTTTGTATATATATATATTTATATGCCGTTTTTAAATGTACTTAGAAGAGCACCTGAACATTTCCGAAATTACTTGGGTTACGGCGTATAACTTTTCATAGTTTTGGAATAATTATCGTTAGTTGCTAAATTATATAGGTACTATCGATATTCCATATCGATAACATTTCGAAAAATATTTGGTTGTAGTCAGAAGTCCCCGAAAGATGAATTTCACGCTATTAATGCATTTTAGAATACAGGAAGGAATATTTTCGTATAAAGTTAAAAAATCTTGAACATTTAAACAATAAATTAGTGTCATAACTTAAAGTTATGTAGTATACAACACAAACATGATATAATCCACCATCAGGGCTTAAGAATGTTATTTATAATGTTTTAATTATAATGCTTAAAATGGAAAATTATTCTTTAACGTAACCAATGAATAAAAAACTAAATATTTAGAATACCACTAAACAAAATGTGTGTTAAATAAAATGTGTGTCATAATGTATATTTTCATACAAGACACCTACATTATACTTTTAATTTGTAGAAAAGATACAAAATCAAAATATCAAAAATACATAAAAGATATTTTCAAAATTATAACTATTATTTTATAATGCATATTTTGTTACTATAATTACAATTTATTATTATTATTATTATTATTATTATTATTTATTATTTCAAAATACTTGAGATGGCACTTTTTGAGCCACGAAATATTATTTGAAATTGAATTATTATTTTTTTTTAAAACATCATCTATTACATAAAAATAATTTATTTTTAAAATATTATGAAATAGGTAATTAAAATAATAGATAATATTTTCAATTACAATATTTCGTAATATTTCAATCACAAGTGCTCATCAAGTATCTATATTTGATATATGATTCTAAAAATTATATTATGAATCGAAACGTATCAAAACGAATCGGCAAAATATAATGTAATGTATTTATTTATCATTTCATGACATGGCGATATATATAGGTAATGGAATTCAAACATGAAAATCTAAAAAAGATTAATAGAGAGTTGGTCTCAATATTAACTATCAAGAACAAATATTAAAATTGTTGTTTTATTTTTATAATATGAGTTAAGAACATTTTTTTTTAAAAATCGAATTACCTATCGTAAAATATATATTGTATATAATTTGATTTTTGATCATTTTTTTGTATATTGTATCTTTTCGTATAAAAAGATACATGATATTGGAAGAAAATACAAAAAAAAAAAAGATACAAGATACAAATTACTTTCAGAATATGTATCATGATTCAAAATACAAGATAGAATTATATCTTTGATACATTTTAAAGATACATGTATCTGTGATACTCCTAAACCTGCACATGATACATTTATATAATATAAATATATTATATATAACATAATTTTGACGTTGAGCGGGATACTCGTGATATATAGTTTAATGAATTTAAATTATATAATTTTAGAATTAAATGTTATAAACATGTTCTATACTAAAATTAACTACAATAATATTATATATATATATATATATCATAAATTCGATTTTGAAGGGGTTCTGTTTAGGCAATTATATAGACATTTTAAGAAACAAAGATTTAAAACTATTTAAATATGATTTAATAACAGTCTGACGTTAGTACCATTAAATAAAATATTTTTATTTAAAATATATTAAACTGTCTTTCAGTCTACATCTACAGCTCTCTTATTAACTCTAACTTTAACCAATGTCTTAAGAAATTTTAAGAAAGGACACTTGAAATCCCCGAAGACAGTTATTTGAACATTTATTTATGTAGATAGCCTAATATTTATAATTTAAATTTTTTCATTTCACGTATAAAGTAAAAAAATTATAAAAAATTACTCATATAAAAACCTCAGTAAAAGTCATAATCCATCTTTTGATTTAAAAAAACATTTTTCGACGATAATTTGATAGTGCGCTGTGCATATATCGATATATCTATATAACGTCCTCTTTGATAATTTCCATAAAAAATGCATTTATTATAATTCAAATTTCTGTATTATAATTTATAGTATAAGAATAATCAGTTTTATAAAAAAATATATCAAAAACCTACATAGATAATTATAAACGTATCTATTTACAAAATATTATCTTTATTATTATTACTCGTGGTATCAAGCGAATTAATGACTGGTTCTTATAATTTTCTGTATGTCACTTCATGAAGTAAAGATTTCTAAAAATATGGAAATACAGACAAGAGTAATAGATGTTAATCCTGATTGATTTAAATTATCGTATTTATATTTTATTTTCTTTCATATAAATATATCATGCTAGTAAATAATAATTATTTGGATTAGATGTAGTTCCTTCTGTCGCTTTGAAATACCTTCCTCGTATTATATTCAGTAATTTACTATACACATCAAATACATTTTGGTTCTACTTTATTATTTCTGAATCTTGGACTCTATAATATGGTGTTGTTCTTATTTTTTAATATCTTATAGTGAAACTATATTGTTACAGCTTTTCGTGTAATATTTTTATCTACTTTTATATGATAAATATTAAAGATGATGATAATGTTGATAAATATTTTATAATATACTATAGATACATTAATTTTTGATATAATGTTTGATTTTCGCAGGAATCTTGGCGTTCAAGAATATTTTTTTAAATAAATACGTTCTATTTACAAAGTCTTGTTAACTGAAAAGGTCTTGTAGTCACATTTATCAAAATAATATAAGAAGCTGACTCTATAAATATTCCTTCCTTTATTTATTTTACTTCTGAACTTAAATGTTTTTCCATTTTGCCTCAATTGTATTTAAAAACTCTTTTAAAATCATTCTTTTTACATAATAATTAAAAAGTAATAATTAAAAACATGTTAATTAAAATTGTTTGTCTCCCATTAAAAGTAATACGTGAAATATGCATATATTTTTTTGAATAACTTTTAACTCAATGAATATAATAAATAATATAAAATAAAATATATTTATAATATTTTTAAAAATATTATTCATATTTTAATGTAAAACAAAACAAGTTTACGAATTATTTTTTCTAAAGTTTCGTTACTCCGAAAAGTTGTTTAATATTGATAGGTAAATATTGTTTTGAGAGTTTGTTTTTATTACTTATTATTACTTATTTGTATTACTTATTTACTATTCTAAAAAGTTCATTTTGTTTTTACCTACATAATATAACCATTTTGTAATTATTCTATTAAATTAATTTTCTAATGTGTAATTATTTATTATTAATACTCAATGTGTGAAAATTTCGAAAATAGTATACATATCTCGCCGAGATATTTGATTAAAATAGGAAGTAATAATCGTTTTAAATTCCAGTGGCTTAATTTTAGAGTAAGTTTCCTGTACAGCCTAACAACCAGTATCTCTGTGCATAATTTACTCGAAAATACGTATATTTTTTACATAGTATGCGCGTACGATGTAAGATTTCATTATCGTTTTTGGCGAGCTCGTTTTCGAATTTCAATCGATAATCACGACAATACCGGACTCGAGATACCCCCGCCAAAAGCACGACGCACCGCGCACCGAGTTCGGGCACATACTGCAGGGGAACTAACCAAACAGCGGCGGAGCGGGGGTGGATGGACTGGGGGAGGGGGGAAAGAGCTCACAGGTGCAATGGCCAAAAGTGAGCGGTGCCGTGTGGTGGAGGTGTAACGGCGACGGGCACGTGCAACGACAAAGGGTCGGATGAATGGGACCCTGCAGGTCGGGATGTAAGGGGTGGGTAAAAATCTGCGAACGGATTACGAGGGGCAACTTAAAATGTCCTGGAAGAGAAAACAGAGGGGAGAGAGAGAAAAAAAAAAATCATAATGCACCGGCGGTTTTCCTAGGCACTTTGCCTCGTATTTAATAAAATATACGTATACGTATATTGCAGGGACGGTAAAATGTGACACGGGTGAAGAGGTTTAAACGTATACACGCGACACGCACTAAGCGCGAATTTATCTCGCGTCACAGCTCATAAACTTAATAATAAGTCTGTGGTTTATTTTTTCAAAATATTTAACCCCATACTCAAAGTATATTACGACGAGAATATGTTTTATTTTTATTTTTTTTACGCTATACGTATTGTCGTGGATATAACGTTGACTTAAAAAAAAAAAAACCGAAACGATACGATACGAAAGTTATACGAGCGTTTAAGTGAAAAAAAAAATGTACTAGAATATTGTGAAAATTATACGTTCATGTAAAATATAAAGTTAATCGAGGGTCCCATGAAAAAATAAAAAACAGTGTTTTTAATTCTTTTATTTTAAATACAATTTTTATTGTTGTTGTTTTAAACTTGTATTACAATTTAAACGGTTCGAAATAAATATAATTTCAATTTCAACCTTTGACCGATGATAAACGCTAAAAAAAGTACATATCATATTACTAGTTACCGTAAAATAATTTACCTACGTACATCATTAAATGACGCGCACAGAACAATATCATAGTTTTCAATAATCAATTATGGCTATTATAGTTTACATAATATGACGTGAAAATGTATGTTAACATATCAACCATGTATAGAAATTTAAATTATTAATATTGTGTTAGTCACTAATATCTAATATATTACATGGATAACTAACTAAAACTAGTCCGTAAAAAAAAACCCTGTATTTTAACTGGTTCATGGAGGTAATTTGAGAAGTGGAAAATATATGGAACCAATATTTAAAATTTTACAGAAACGTTGACTGATTATAATATAATATTTTTGGTATGTTTAGTTGGTATCGATTCTATACAATTGAAAATCATAAATTTATTTTAGACCCATACACTATACAGTCTTTTTACAGTTTGATCGGATATTTAGCTTTTAATTTCCCCAATTTTCGGTTAACAAGTGTGATTTTTATTGTCAATAATAGTTGTATTACTAAAAACTATTATTATACAATTGTAAATGTGAAATTTATTGAAGAATCGGAAAAATACTTTAAGACTAAATTTACAAATCGTCCATTTTTATCTACAAACCAATCAAATCCATGAAATGGAAAAATGGTGTTTTCTATTATGGTATTTAGTCAGAAAACACAATTTTTTTAAAGTATGTTTCCTGTGTTCAGATGGATACGTACAGAAGTGTAACTATTGAAAACGTAGTTACGAAACATTAGACTCGTGAGATATTCTAAAAAGACGTTAAAAATCTTCATAGCATCTATTTTATCGTTACTCATATTTCATATTTTACTATTATCAATGAATATAATATAATATGTAATTTTATCACTGGAATTTTAAACTATCTAGTATCATATAATATAGAAATACAAATTTGAAATTTATAAATAGAAAATTAGAGCCTTAGAATAATGACATTTAAAAATTAAAACCAATTTAATAGAAATGTGAAACTAAATTAGTTTTACTGTATGTAATACCTATTACTAGAATAATTAGAAAAAATAATAATTGTCTGTATCGAGTTTGAACGAAAAACTGTAAACAAAAATGCATTAGTACCCGAAATTTTAATTTCAAATTCGTAGATTTATTGGATTAACATTATAGGCAAGTACTAAAAAAATAAAATGATTTAATGTCATAATACACAATCATTAGGGTAATTAGTATAAATCATATGTAATATAAAGACTTATTATATATTTATATTTTTTACAATCTAAAACATCTAAATATTAGATTATACAGGTATTCGATATAAATTTCACTACAAAAATATTTTATTTAAAAATAACATGCTAGTATAACAAGAGGGCATTCTGATGTACCTAAAATATAACACTAAACAACTTGCAAAATAAAAATAAAACTAATAATAATGTATAATAATAAATAACATAAAAGTCATTATAACATAATGACTTTCTATTAATTTAAATATTTTATACGTTTTACACTTCAAAATAAATTTTATTGTTATTTAGATTTAATTACGAAAATGAAGATATAAAATTTAAATTAAATATTACTGTTCAAACTTCTAACTCAATATCTTCTTTTTTCTTGCTTCTTTCTTTCATAAATGTTGATCGTTTTTGTTTTCGTTCTTTCTCTTCTCCTCGTATCTCTTAAACACTTAATTATTCCTTTTTTCAATGTTTAATTTAATTCTCCATTATTATCCTATTACAATTTTAATTGAACCATTTCTAGAAAATACGGTTTTGTTATTTGTTTCGGGGAATTAAGGACAACCTTTGCTAATTTATACTACCTACATATTTTAAAATGTGAATATTTCATATTCTTTTTATTTGAAATGAATAGGGAAAAAGATACTCGTAATATCCTAAATTAATATGAATAATGGAATTATTATTTCAATGAAATAAGAAATCATTATTTTAATGAATACTTTAAAATCTAGTATAATACAGTTTTTGTTTAACAGACTTCAAAAAGACAATTATAAAAGAAAAATGTTAAGTCATAAACTTAATGACTTTTTTTTGTATACTCAAGATCTTAAATAGAAAAAATTTCTTTCAATTCCTTGAATTTTTTTTTTCTATTATTATTATTTTACTATTAGATATTAATATTACTTGTTAACCAGTAGATATATCCTCTTAATATTCGTGAGTTTTATATTTATAAAATCTCTTACTTAGTACCTATCTACCTATATAGTATTTAGTCCGGTAGATAAAGTTGTGGGGTAATCATGAGGGTAAAACACTTCCATGAGAACTTCTTTTTAGAAACATAGTAATTAAAACAATACAAATTTTATCAATTTTGTGAAATAATATTATAAAATACAAAATATACAAAAAAGAAAAATAATTAAAATTTTATATTAACCATTTTTTTTCAAAGATTTTTACTAGTAATGTAAAATCATTCCTATTTATGTTATCGAAAAAATAACAATAATAAAATAATAGAAAAGATAATTTTTTTACTATATTACGCGTAATTTTATTTCCGTAAGTACAATAATTATTACAGCCAGAAAAAATATTTTTTAATATAAAACTATTTTGAAACCAATATTGTGATTACACAATAATAAAAAATGATACTGAAATGGAACTATTTTTAAATGTAGGTACCTACTTATATAGATATTTTGAAATCTATATAAATATAATATATTATTTTATACTATAAATTAAAATTACTAAATTACTTTTATTTAATGAAATATGTACTTAGTCATAAACTACCTACTAATTGTTAATGCATATTTGTATTTTACAAAATGTTATTTTGATTTTAGCATATATAAATAGATCTTTTTACGTTTGTGGATTTTAGTCATACAAATAATATTATAGTCAATATATTATTGTTCCAAATAGCCATTTAGGTAAAAAAATCTGCATAATGTAACAAAATATAACGATAATTGGCTTCTTATTTTAGTTATTATATGCTTACCTATATATTGACGTATAATAGTTGTCATTGTTTTGTTCAGTTTAACACCTCAATTTTTATTTATTTTTTTGCTAAATATTGATATATACCTAATACATTTAATCCATTATTTTATTTAAATTATTAAACATGTTATAATGAAGTATTTCAATATAATAACTGTAACGTGACAATACGGATGTAACACGAAGAGAGCGCGATTGACGAAAGCAGGACACCTAGTTATGAGGTGACACCGTGACGGGCATACGGCCGATGCCACAACGATAGGTGGGGGAAGTGACCGCACAAAGCAGGGCAGTAGCAAGACCCAATAGCGCCCCTGGCAATGAACAGAATATGCGCCCCCTCCTCAATCACTGTCATTCCTATGAAATATTTGTGGTAGAGTAATAAGAAAAACAAGGGCTTTTCACAAATTTGTCGATTGAACTGTCCAAATAATTTCCAACCCAAAATTGTTTTTCTTAGTGAGACAGTACCCTCTCCCCGCCCCCTCTTGCTGACCTTATAATCACCCAATTTGTTTTTTTATTACCTTAAAAAAATATCATTAAAAAAATCATCTTTAACATAAATATCTCATTTTTTATTAAATATTAAAATCGTTACATATAAAAATAAGTAACCACTATAAGTGATCGTTAACACAAATAATAATTAAATATTGAATAATGCTTTGTGCATCATAGAGTATAATACTGTTCATGTTTATTATTTTGGTATGGACTTGCATGATTTTTTTTATCATAAAATACAATATTTTTAGTTACAATTTTATAGTTTTAACTAGATACTAAATAATAAAACAATAGTGAAGAATTAAAAAATACAAATATTGTTATCAAGCAGAAAATATATGATAAAAAAATACTACAGTAGGACCTATATATATATATTAGCTGCAAAAAGAAGGCAAGTTCGGACTTGCCTTGTTTTTGACCATGCATAAAACATTAAAAGAGGCAAGTCCATTTGCACGTTATCTCCGTAAACAATAATAAGACATACCTTGTTCTTGAACAGTATTAACCGTGATGATATTGCGCATTCAAAACGATCATAAACTGATTTTCGAAAAAAATTGACTTGCCCGGTTGTTGCAGGGAGCCCTTCAATTGAAGTATTTTTTTCGGAGGAAAGTTGAAAGAATTATTTTGTTTTTTTGCTGTTCAAAATTATTAAGGAAACGCTCACTCTGTCTCAGTTTTTCCTGATGCACCGCGCCTAAAATTATCATCAATAAATTGAGGCGGACCCTCATTGAAATTGCACCTTTGGTATTATTGCGCCCCTGGCAAAAGCCCTATTGCCAGTGTCTAGATACGGCCCTGGCACAAAGATAAGAGTGAGGGAGAAAAACAGCACATTAGCACCTGAACAACCAAACAAAAAGTACGGTTCTTCACAACAACAAAAAGACGACGAATAACTAGAATGGACAAGAATCGCAACAAACGAATACGGATCCAGAAAATACATTTTAATGGCAAATATTGTCTGTGTAACAGGTTAAACATGATTATTCAATGCCGGGTTTACATTTCGACCATTATCCGCAATCGTTTTTTGCACGTTAACCATTTTTGCTTAAATGTCCATACAAGCACTCATTTTGTGTTCTTTGCCCACGCTTACTTAAAATTTCATACCCATGTTTGCATAAAATTCTTTACCCACATTTGATTTGTGTCTAAATTTTGATATTGCGATAAATGCTCAAGGAAAATCTAAATCGGGAAGGCACTCTAATAACAGGGTTTTTTTCTCGTACTTTCGAATACGAGTAAATTAAGTCTTAAAACTTGATGTTTTTACAACTCATAGCATTAGAAAAATGTACCGTAGGACACTAGATAACAATTGTGTTGAGAGGATGTTAGCGTAAACAATTTTCAATTTATAACACATTTTAGCATTCCTCATTTTTAACAACTTATAAATATCTTAAGAATATGAAACAAAAAACAAATTATAAATAAAAACACTATCTAGTGTTTTATAAAGCTTTTTTATGATATTTAAACTTTTTTAAGAGTTATAATTATTAAAAAATATTTAAATGATGAGTTTTTAACAATTCATAAAATATATTTAAATACACATATCAAAAAATTGGCTCCGTAGGGCACTAGATAATTTAATTTTGTATAATTTGTTTTTTGTTTCGTTTTTCTGAGATATTTGTAAATTGTTATAAACAAGAAATGCAAAACTAATATTTTAAATAAAATTTTATAAATTCATAAAAAACAACTATAATAAAAAATTATATAGGAATGGGATCATTTATTATTTGAAATATGCATATACAAATTTTTCAATTGTAAGATTTTAATTTTTTTTTAAATTGTCTAAAAATTGCCTATATAGAACCCCTTAATAATAGCCGCGCTGACATCGTCTTCAGTATTTTTCATATTTCTAAGATATTTGTTAATTATTTAAAATAAAAAATTATAGTTGTTGTTCTTTGATAATTATTTTTTACGCACATCGTCTTGACGATAATATACCTACGCCTGATTTTGTATATAAAAATGAATATTTAAAAATAATTTATTATTATTATTAAAATCTTTAAATACATTTAAGAAGTAACTTAATTATAATTTTATGTCATTTTTTTTATTGTTTATTTTATCTTTATTTCTATTGTGGTATACTTAGTGAAAATGATTAAAAATGAGGCAAACCATAATTTGGGAAATTTAAGTTTCTGTAAACTTAGTAGTTTGAGTGTTCAATAATCTCCATAAAATTTAAACAAAGTAAAATAATCGATAAAATTGTTTGATATAGTTACAGTAATTTTTTAGTTTTTTAACTCAATCTATGAAATTTTTATCAAAAATTGTTCATATAAGAAAGTATCTATATGTTTATCATACAAATGATACTCATCAACATTTTTTAAATCACTATTATGTCGAATGTTCTTTATATGTTTTGTAACTTTGTGAATATGCAAACACGACTGTAAAGGAACTGTACATTTTACAGTATTATAATTCCATTCTATAATAATCGCGATAAAGGAAATACAAGATGTCTCATTCGATGGTCGCGACACGAAAGATGATCGAGATAACGATATAAAATATAAATAAATAAATTCCATACGGTTATAACTTATAACCTATAATGTTATAAGATATAAGGTCATTCGATATAATATTTTAATGAAATTAAAAACACAAAAATAATTTTTTCCAAACAGTTTGTTTCCAAATAATTCAAACTTGTATACAATATGAAACGTTTAATGGTTTAAGAATAGAGTATAACTATTTGGCCTTTGTACAAGCCGGTATAGCTTTGTAAGTTAGTTCTAGTTAGTTTGTAAATACCGCTAGTTTGACATATTTACTTAATAAGTTACCTATTGTTTGGAAATTAAAGAAAGTGTTTATTATCAGGTAAATAACATAAAAACAGTTATCATATTTTTACTATAAATACTTTTTAATATTTCCAGTTTATGTTTTTTGGAACAAAAAAATAAAATATCTACTTAGGTATTTAGATAATATGATATTTTATAGTTTTATAGTTTTAACTTTTTAAGGGATGTAGTACCTGTTTCATTTGTCTTTGTCTGACACGTACAACAAAGTAAAGTCGGATTTTGTATTTCCAATTTTGTAAACAATTGGTTAATTTTACGATATCATGACCAATTATCATAATTAATAAAGAGAACATAACCTAGGATATATAGGAATTATTTTTTCGAATTTTATATTTTTTACATTAGTGTATAAAGAATGTGATAAATAAATTATGAATATTTTACCTCAAATTTAATTTATTGAAAATACAAATTCTTACATGTCATAGATTGTATTCAATTTATTAATTGTTATAATAGGTCAACAAATCCTAAAATCATCTAATTGTTTACGAAATTGGAAATACAAGACCCGGTATTTCTATGCTACGCGTGTATCAAAGACAACTGAGTCAGGTACTACGTCCCTTTAATGTATTTTATTGTTGAGATCAAGCACTGACATGTGATAATCAATAGCGTGGCAACTGATAGATAATTTAAAATATACACTATAAATTACACTATAAGTATTCTATCTGATGTGTGAGTGTTCCCACGGTTCCAAGACAAAATATCTCCGCAAAAATATCTCTGGTCTAAATATCTTTGGTAAAATATTTCCTGTACAAAATATCTCCGATAAAATATTTCTCTTATACAAAATATCACTAAAAAAATCTCTTAGAACTCAGAAATAGGAATTATTTAATTATAAAATCAATAAATAAATATAATCGTTAAGTTGCAACTATTTGCTCATAATTTAAAAATAATATCTAATTGTTTAAAATTTTAGATTCCGTGCAATTGATTTTAACAATTTCAATGCATTTTTATTGTCATACTGTTTAACTATGGTTAGTAATCTTTCATCGTGGGCATCATATTTTTTCTTCTTTTTGGATTGCTTTGACCTGACAGGCACTGTTCCATTTTAACATACAAATAAGTACATTAAATATGAATTATGATATTATATTATTTAATTATGTAATATGTATTTTTTTATATATATTCATATTACATATCTTGCAATGACTGTTACTTTTTTAAAAATGTTATTAATTTCCATATGGAAACATGATTAGCTCCAAGTTCACCGTTGAATGCATGGTGCCAACCATCAACTGCATTATTTGTTCGTGGTTGATTTTCGAGAGATAATAATACATATAATGTCTAAGATATAATGTACCGGATATATTTTTTACCGGAGATATATTTTCGAAAATATTATGACTGGAGATATTTTTGCGGAGATATTTTAATCGGTCACCGTTCCCTCTCTCTACTGACTTGCCAACTATATATTACAACAAAATTTAAAAAGTATTATCCTGAAAATACTTTATAACTTAAGTTTTGTTTGTAATAAAAATAAAAATAAATACATTTATAACGAACTTTTACTAAACTCAGTAGACAAGGTAATTTCTTATACCAAAATTAAAAGGTAATGTTTAACTTGACCTTAGTCATTATTTATTTATTATAAATTGGATTTAAATTAGTTCTAAAAAAAAAATAATTTGCCTAGTCTTGTTGAAAAAAAAAATATATATTTTTTTTAAAATCTATGTATAATATAATTACTAGAGGTATATGAAAACTTATGAGAACGATATGACCTTTTAGGACTTACGTTATGTATAAAAATTGTACATGTAACGTGTGCAGTGGTGCAAGAACTATTTTTCACATGGTGATGGGGGGGGGGGTGCAAACATTTGAAGCTTATATATATATATTTTTTTTTATTATGTAATATATAAAAACTCTCACTAATATGTTCAAATATATAAGAATAATAACCATATAAAATATCTAAGAAAGTGTGAAACCAGTTAAACATAAAAATATATATGAAAAATATAATACTTCAAAGTTTTATTGTTTATAAGCTCATATAAGACATATTTATATTATGTAGTAAGTATATCATTTACTTAATATTTGTGTATAATATATATATATATATATATATTATATATGTTGTAGTTTTACAAAGTTAATAGTAAATAAAAAGAAATAAATTCAAACAAAAATCTATGTATCTATACTTGATGACTGGCACCTGTATCAAGTAACTTTTGAGTATCATTTACTATTAAGTAAATATTTAATTAATTACTAGTATTTATAATCAATGTAATTATGTTATAAGTTAATTATTCATGTTTACATTGATAATAATTGTTTGTATTATCCGAGGGGGCAAAAGCATAACTTTTTTATATCTGGGTAGGCAACGGCTCCTTCCAAACCACCCTTATCCAACGCCACACTACGTGTGTTTGTATATATAATATATAGGAAATTTTGGGTAAATTTATTGTAAAAAGTAATTATATTACATTAGATACAAGTTATATTAAATAAAAGGAATCCATAAGTTTCAAGTTACTTAAAATAATTATATCAAATTACTTTACTGAATTACCTACATTAAAAGTGATGAAGTTAAAAAGGAAATAACTTTTTTTTCATAAAATAAGAATTGAAAATACTTATTGGTTTATCACATTTGAGAACCTTCTAAACCATAGATATATAATTAATTATGTATCTTTGGTGGCTTTACTTCACTTTGGTGTAAATTATACATTTATACATATCTCAACCGTATAGGACTAATTGCGCATGCGCGAGTACTATAACACTATATTGCAGAATAATAAGAACTCTAATAAATTATCAATAAAATTTATTAAATATTATATTTTAGTTTTTTTTTATTAATTATGAGATATATATGCCCAAATAATGATTTTCTGTAATATACTCAGCTTAAAATTTTTTTATTAATTATATTCAATTGATATTCTTAATGAAACATATTACCTTTCCATGATTTTGTTTCACTTTGGATTATTGTTACTATAGAATTCAGGTTTAATTTAAAGGAACACAAAGGTAAAATAATTTTCAAAGAACGCTTGGTTTCAGTAGAAATTATTTGTATTTGCGTGACACAAAAAATTAATGAACTGTTGAAAATGGCAATTTGGTTTTTGTCATTTCATAGAAACAGAAATCGATTTTATCATTCATTGCATGTTACTTGAAGTGTATTGAACTAAATGTTTGCTTGTGAAGTATGCGTTTATACTCAGTTTAGAGAAAATCATATTTCGAAACAAATACCACCATGATATATATAGTGATATTTGAATAAAACGTCTTTTATTTGGAAAATAATAAACATTTTGAAAAATATTATTTTTGGAACTTTTAATTTTACTATTAAGCAAGTATTAATATATTTATATTTTGTGTATTATTTTTAATGATAAAAAGACTCCAAGAAGTGGACAATCGCCACGTCACCCTCTTCCCTCAAATCTACCCCTAGTATTCTGTTGGTGTAAATAAGAGAGAGATCCAACCATATTTGTGGCGAATCTAGAGGAGAAATTAGCCTTTCAAGAAGTAATGAGGATTTTATATACCTAATATATATTTATACTCTAGATTCTCTCTAAAAATAACTTTTTTTTGATTATTATTATAAATTGTTGATATTAATTCCCCCCCCCCTTAAAATTGATTGATATGTCCGTTGCTTAATCACATATTATGTATGTTTTAATTCTTATTTTATAGATATAAGTTTTTACATATATAAATGTTTTTATCACACTAAATGTTGATTTATCACATAGTTGAAATATATAAAAAAAAAACTTCCTGGATATAATACCAATATTTTAAAATAATATAGCTATAAATAGGAGCGCATAAGTTTAATTAATAGTCCTACCAAATACATATTTCTCGGATTAATTTTTCTTATTAAAAATGTATTAAATAATATAGGTAGCTACCTACTATACTAGGTACTATTCAAAAAATAAATTATTACAAAATTTTAATTATCACTTATGAACTTGTCCAAACATATGTATTTGAATGTATACTTATTATGTGCATAAGGAATATACTATATAGATACATATATATAGGTATATATAAAATATATATATGTATATATGTATATATATATACATATTTTGTTTTGAAAGAACTAATAAACGTGTACCTATAATTTAATGGAATTTTATGGTATAATAAAAGTCTAAAGACTCGAAAGTATATCAAATATTATCACATTTTAATTTCTTCTAAATAAACATTAAAATAATTATTCATATAACTGTGTAACAGTTTAAACCTTAAATGTTAGCATGAAAGAGAATATGTTTTTACTATACCATTTACTATACCATAATATTATCATAGTTATTGTTTACATATCAACAAAATAAATCTCATTTACATTGTAATGTGTACGAGAAACGTTTGTGTCCATTTTACTATCACGTGAAAGTAAGGGGACGGGCGTCAAATTAAAAAAATTGTTTGCCTACTAATAGGTGCAAAAAATCTTACATAACACGGCCCTGACAGTCACCCCCTCATTTGAAGCCAATTACAAAAAAAAAATAAAAATATGTTTTAAATTAGGTAAACAATATTTAAATGATATTAGTTTTATATTTTTAGATTATTATTTGTAGTACGTTTAGAATACATGGTCAACATCACCATTGACGATACGGCACATGTGACGAGAATCGCGTGGGTGGCATATAAACAGGGCTGGGAGGGCCACAACTTAATGGAGTGGCAGAAGATTGACAGGCGTCTAACAGTGGTCGAACGGTATAACGGTTTTTGTTTCTGGTGAAAGTGACTAAGTGCCAAATTTTTGTTGATATTATATATTGATAATTTGTTTTTGTCCATCATAACAACAGATAAAATTACTATTTTTTAATTTTAGAATAACACTTTTTTTGTTAAGTTACATGTTTATTTTCAAGAAAATATTATGGAATTATTTAAAAAAATAAAGTTTATAGTAATAGTCAAATTATATTATGCATTATATTGGCATAATTAAGATTTTATCTTAGGAGGTGCGAATAATAACCTATACCTATATTTCAAATTCAGGGGGGGGGGCAGTACATATTTAGAATCTATATAGAGATTGGTGTTAAGTTGATGTGATATACACTGAATTTTCGAAGGCATTTGAGTCGATAAATTACGGGGCTCTTCAGTATGTTCATGAGAGGCTAGGTGTTGGGGATCCATTCTTATTGTGGAGTGGATCCTACCTGAATGGGCATCGACGTTTTGTAAGTCTGTTCAGTAAATCATTCGATCTATTCCATGTATCGTTCGTAGTTCTCCAAGACAGTCATTTAGATTGCATATTATTCATTATTTTTATAAACATCATATACTCAGCCGTTTTCATCTGTCGTATTTTTCTTTTTGCCGACGATTCTAAGATTTTTCATATGATATCGTCACATAATGATTGTCTAATTCTCCAAAAAACCCTTGATAAATTCATCACCTGATGTAATCCTTTAGGCTTTAATGTATATCTCAATATTTCCAAATGTGAAATTATATCTCAGTACTCGGTCAGTGGTTATTTTTGACTACAAACTAGACGTTCACTCCGTTACTCAAGTCCAAGACTTGGTCCTTTGTTTTATTTTTAAATTTTAAAATTTTCCTAAAAACCTAAAAATTTCACACCCTGAACGTGACTACAGGACTATTAATCAGCCTCTAAAACTTGTCTCTATTGCAGATATGCGCGATAAATTTGGAATCTATATATATCTATATCATGTTTTATTGTAAAATGCCGATTGGCGTTAATTCGAATAAATAAAATAAATATCATGCATACCTACAGTAGGTATACAAAATGTAATTAATGACACATATAAGACATATAAGACATAACGGGCATTAACGAGTCAATAATAGTTAAAAAGTCAAGTTAACATTAGTTATGTTGCTTAATGAGTTACTTTTTTCAAAGTTTTACCAAGTATCAAGTATTATTAATACTTATTAAGTCTTAATAAATAATTTTTTTAACCCTCCCCCCTCTTTAAGTGCTAGTTTAATGTTAACTTTATAGAAAAGTGTCTAAATATAGTTAAATTATATCTGAAGAATAATGAAAATCTTCTGAAGGAAGTCTTTACTTTTAAGTAAATATGCTGGACTTTGTGATTCCCAGCATTAAAAATATATTAAAGTATATTATATATTAGGTAGTTAAGATACTTAGCAACTGGGGGGCATTTCATCATTTATTTTAAAATTTTAAGTAGATAAATTAAGTAACTTTTTTTTCAAAGTCGACTTTTCACATATAAATGGAACAAAAAAATTATTAGTAACTTTTAATTTAACTCAACTTGTAATATTTTATATTAACTTAAGTTACCGAATTAAAAAAAATTAAGTAAAACCTATTTTAAACAGTATGGTAATTTATTATAAAATAGATTAGTTAAATTTAGTAAATTCTGTATTTAAATTTAAATTTTAAACTATGAAAATTAATAAATAAAACATAGTTATATATTCTATAACAATATAATTTTAATAACAATATAGAAACAGTGTTCTGCAGTAGATAACAGCTGTGATTGAAGGCCCATCAGTAATTAGACAAGAATAATAATTGTGAAGTTATATTATTTTAATTTTCCTACCTAATATAATACAATATTATTTTAATTACTTTAATACTTGAATTAAAGATACCTAAGCCATCGTATCATAAAAATCAACTAATAGAATTCCGATATAATATTATTTTATAATTTATAGCAAATTGCGATTATTTTAGGCTGTTTACTTTCACGCTTAAAAAAACTATGTACCTATACCTAGTTTTTCAGTACCCACCGAAAAAATCGAAAATTCAAAGTACTATTTAAAATACATTTTCATATGAAATGTATTTAATTTAAAATTTCTACTCGACCCTCTTACATAAATTCGTATACCTATAAACAAAATTCAAATTTAAATTTCAAATGCTTATAAACTACAAAAATGTATTCAAAAGGTTTTGAAAATTTTATCAAGTTATAAAGTTATTTACCACAGTAAGTAATTGATTTAAATTTAAATTCTTGAGAATTTTTATTCAACGATTTATAATAATTTTCCGTTATTTTACCTATAGGCTATAATATAATTATAATACTATTACGTCAGTGTATATGCGGTTTAATAATAAAATAATTATAATAATAAAATCTATGTACATTTTATATACATTTCCTAACTTATCTTGAGTATGGGTGTGTCTACTTTTAAAAATGTTTAATATGTGCAGTAGCAAAAGTGATACCTAAAAAAAAAAAAAATAGCTACTGGGATGTAAGTATTGCAAACACATGCTGATAATATGTGTTATAGTTTTTTTTTTTTAATTCAATACTTTTAATATTTTAATTTTATATTTTGAAATATATTAATTTATTGAGAATTTTTTTATAGTGATTGATATTGTTGACGTTAATGATTGAGACATTTAAACAGCATTAAAATTATTAGATATTTAACATATTGTACAAATGCTTTATATAATGCATAAGTACTAATAATTGTTTATAAATTGGTATGATTAAAATATGTTTTCGAGAATTAAATAACATTCAATAAATAATTACTTTTAAATATCAATTCGGTATATGGCCATTATATTTTATGTATATATACAAAACTGTATTTAAAATGTTGGTTCATAAGGTTGAAACAAAAATTTCCAGTATAGTGTAAATATGGCTCTAACACTTAATAAGTTTGGTTAAAATTTTGACTTGATTAATTCTTAAAAGCAATGAACAATTATTTACTAATAGAGGACTATATGATATAGAAACAATTGGTCCAGATAGTTTTAGTTGATGTATATTTTACATTTTCACATAAGCTCAATTGCTCAATGGTGTAAATTAATCAAAAATATTTACACATTCTATTAATTGTATATTAGTGTATATGTAAATTAAATTTTCTTAAAAAAAAAATTCTTCATATAATATGTTAGATTTATTCTATGCATAATCGTTGTGAGATATTTAGATCCATAATGATGAAAGTAATTTATACCTAAAACGAAATGATTCTATATAGTAAATACACACACACACACACATACACACATACACACACATATAAGAATTTGTTACCACACGAACTTTTTATGGGTAGTTGACTCGTTGTACGAGTACTACTTGATATTGCATAACTGCGATAGGTTTAAGAAAATGTATATATGACAAGAGATATACTAACAATAACATGAAAAACATATTTATAATTTTAGCTACTAAACATGGTATTGTACTTAATATTATGTTAGTTCAAGAACAAGATTAGTATTATATGGAACATGGTAATACGAGTATTAATAATATCAACGAATTAAATAAACGGCCTGATAACCTTGAAAAAATAACTCTGAGAAAAAAGAAGTGAGATATGATAAAGAGTGATACGAGGAGAGTGTGTGGTGACCTTTGAGAGCGAGTTATTCATGCTCTAAAATATGCCCTCTGTGCGAGTCAATTTAATTAAATTAAACATAGGTAATGACGATGTCCGGTGTGTCGTGTAAGTCGGCTGTACATTTACTTATTCTTTGTAAAAACTCCTTATTTCATTAATACATACGTACATGGTAAATGGATGTGAATATTATAATATCTGTATAATCGGGGACGTCCCTGAAGAAACTGTTGATGGGGAGGGGGTGTGTCAATATCGACAAAATACATCTTTGATAAGTAAATAAGCGAAAAAAAATTAAAATAAAAAGTCATAAACTTTTTTCGGATTTTGCGACTAAAAGCGATTAAATTCTAGTTTTGCCCATTGAAACTTCAAATTTCTGACTGGTGATTTGGTGGGGGGGGGGCGGAACGATTGCCCCCAAGACCTCTTATCGGGATAATCTTATGTATAATCTACATGAATATAATTGCATTATGTAACTAACTATATGTGTATCATTATTATAGGTAATATATTCGTAAGATTCAATGCACAAACTGCTTTAGTGCATTTGGTTGCATGTTTTAGAAAATCAAGGTTTAGAATTCAACTTCCAGAAAAACAATTATACAACTGTATGTTATACTCCTCTAATACGTTTTCAGTGTACAATGCGATTGTCCAAATACAAATTATTAAATTCATTATTACGTGTTATATTGAATTCGTATATTTAACGACCGCATCCGAATATTTAATTTTTAAATCTACTATAATATTTCGATTGCACTTATAATTGGGCCCCGGTTACTTGCTTACTCACACAGATTAATTTCAAAATATCTTTCGATTCGGTGGGAAACACCCAATCGAGTAATAGGTTTAATACATGTTAACCTACATAGGTAATGAAGTATATGTAGATATTGAAGTATTGAATTTTTTTTATATATTTATGTAATTTATAATTTATCCAATAAGCCAAAAATGATATTTTTAAAACTTCACGTTCTATCAATTTTATATACTTTTCAAAGACTCGACATTCTAAAACATGCTTTTATATGACCTGTAAATGTACTATTTTAATGACTGTAGTGAATGGTTTCCACTAAAGCAGTCTTATGATTATATGAACATTTTTTCAAGCTCAGCGTCAAACACTTTTTTTTTTATAGAGTAGATACCTAGATTCAAATACAAAACTTCTAGAGGCCAATTATTACTATTATAATTTTTTTTTTATTTTATTTTTTTTATCAATAACCAATAATAAATAATAAATGGGAATCTTGTATAGATGTTTAATATTAAAATTCTATGGCATAGTGTTTGAATAGAACGACGTTCATGCGTTCACATTCATATTTTGTGAACGACACGCAAACGTCACTCGTTTCTGTAAAATAGAACGTAAACGTGAACGACGTTCGTGTTTTTGAGGAATTTGAACAATTTTCGGGCCGTTTAAATTAAATTGAAATATATAAAAATGTCGCTTTTAAGCCTTATTGGATTTAAATATAACACTTAAAAGTACAATTTTCTCGGGTCTGCTATAAAATGAAAACGATAGTTTCTATGATTCAGTGATTTTTCAGTATAATATATACGTACAAGAAAAATGTTTATTTTGTTGATAATTTCGTTCGATTAAAACGAACGACCAGACGATGAACGCGTATAATTTTTAATAATTGAACGTTCCGGACACTGACCGTTTACGGCAAAATGATCAAATGAAATTACAAAAAAAAAAAAAAAAAACTATCTTAAAATAATTGCGTGAATAGCAATATTACGGACTATATTTTGGTGTTCACGGGGGGTGTTTAATATCGATATTATTGTTTTCGGTACAAAATAACGAGTGACGTGCGTAGTGTCGCGTATTGAGCAAATCGGAAAATGAAATCACAGGTATTCCGTGTCGGCCAAGGAGGAACGAGAGATCTGTCAATGGCATAGATAATAAAGATATGGATGGGACATGCCTATACCTAATACATGAAGTGTTGTGAATCCGAAGAGAACGCTAGTTACCACAGTGGTTACTTATGGTTTTAATTGAATGGTTACTTGGTAATTGATAAATGATAATTTTTCCTATGATATATAAGTTATCTATGATAATTAACTTTAAAGGTAACTGATGAGAATTGTTGTTGACGTGATTACTGGCTACCACATATAACCACTGTTCTATACCATACAGTAACCATATTGGTAACAAGCTCTCTCTTCGAGCACATTTTAATACAATAGCATGGCCCATCCATATCTTTATTATCTATGGTCAATGGCTGCCGAGTGTGGAGTACTCGTATTCTGTCCGAAACGCGCGAATGATATCGTGTAAAAGTGTAAGTGAACGTGCGCTAATGAAATATATCGCGTTATAGCCACGGAAACCTACGGCCGCAAATCGAATAGCCGGCCGTGCGCGAGCGGATTTAGTCCGACGGACGAAATCCGTAGGTCTTCGGTGAATCTGGTCCGTGGACTAGATCCTTTGTATTACCCAGGGCCGTAAAAATAAAAATCCTTTGATATAAACGGACCGGATCCTTCAAAGGACTTGGTCCGTTCATGTATGGAGACAAATTTCGGTCGTTTTCAAAGGATTTGATCCGTAGGAATAGATCCGGTGATCTTTTAGCACGTCTTAAAAGACCACGGATTTCAAGTGATTGTAATCACCATCATCTATATAACGAATTTTTTTTACGATGAATAAGTATAGGAAAATTATGTCAAAAAAAAAAAAAAAAAAAAAAAAAATTATTGCCGCAGCCGGTTTCGTGGCTTTATATAATTATGTTTTGAGGCGAAAAAGTAGGTCTAAGTGGGTGAAAAAACGGATTGCCAACAGAAAAATATATATGGCCATACGACATTACTTCGTGAATTAAGTACCAACGATCCAAACGACTTGAAAAATTATTTCAGTATGTCAGCATCAGATTTTCATAATTTATTAGGTAGTAAGTGATATTTACTATGTAATTTTAAAATACAATATTTTATTTAAAAGGTAGCCGAATTACCCAGCGTTGTCCGGTTTTACTTCGGTTCCCTTTGGAACGAGTGGACATCCCATTATCAATACTACACATTTTTCATAGGATCCGGTCTTATCATTAGTGGCCGACAAAATGTTTGATCCGTAGGACCTATTCCAACGGATTTTTCGTACCAAAAGGATTCCATCCGTTGATCACTACCTACCCACACACACACACAAGCGGATTTACCAGCGGGCTTGATCCTTCAAGGACCAAATCCGTCATAAAATCCGCTTGTATATATATGACGTCGTGTATGACCGGCCCAAAGAATTCACTGGCGCTGTCCGATTGTGAATCAAAAAGACGCCTACACCGGCCGTATCGGAAACGTACGAAAAGCTGCGAAAAAATAATGGGTGTGACTGTCGAGCTGTTTCGAGTACATATTATATATGCGTACACAACGATTGCACACATTATAGCGTTTCGCGTGTACTTTCGCTTGTAACTATTATTATTATAGAAAGTCTTGGACTTTATAACAATATACAAACACGGGTAAACTATTATACGAACATTTAATTTTTTTTTTTTTTCAGTTTGAAACGCGTGTGCGCGTACCGAAAATCATCTCGGAAAGCCATTAACGACCACACCTGAGAGCGCATTATGACCTCTCGAAAACAAATCATTCATGTTATTATCGTACCTCTACCGGTGTTGTCTTATTGTGTACGGGAAATCGGCACTTGGTCATTAGAAATTATTATACCAATAACACACCTACGTTGTCTTTGTATCGTAGACGGCGGGGGTTGCTCGTAATGGCCGGTGGCGCCCAACCCCCGCTTTCAGATAACAATAATAATGCATAATATCTCCGATGACAGTTCCTATATGCGCGTCGACGGATAACAATCGGTTTGGGTAGGTATGTATTTTATTTTTTTAATTCGCGATCGGTGCACCATATCCCGGACAATGTAACGCGAATATCCCGAGGACGGGAAAAGGTCAATATTAGTATTCTAAGTTAGCATCTAGTAAATAGTAAAACTCACCTATGAAATCGACTTTATGCGAACACTTTTTTAAATTTTAGTCATTAGTCAAAAGTCGACGAACTAATGACTTGACCGGTTATGGTTAAAATAATTGAAAACCGAATTTTAATAAACATTATTAACTCGGTTTTCGTACAAAAGTTGATAACTTGAATTTTTTTCGTTTTTTTTTTTTTTTTCATCTCTTATTGATAAATTTTCCCATTTCGTATCTACATACAAATGATTACCGTTTTGCGTAATATTAGAAAATATAATAGTTGATTTACTCGAAAATACATGCGTAAATAGGTATATAATATTTATTTATGAACAATACATTATTAAATCTAGTAATTAAATAATAATAATTTTTTCTCTAGTTTATTTAACTCAATACAAATTCCGTATGAAGCACACAAATAGAGCAACTAATAATTTTTTTTTTTAGAAATCATCATGTTAATAACGATATTGCCATTTTATATTTATCATTACTATTATTTGTTATGAATGGTCAAAGTCCAACAAAATAATAATTTGAAGTTACATGATAATATAATTTTAGTAGATATTTTAGTAAATTAACTAAATTAACCATAGTGTGGTACGATATAATAATATAAAATACAAAATACAAAATTAAAAATTAAAATGCATATATTCTATTATATAAAGAAACTTATTATTAGAAATATTTAAAAAAATATATTAACTGAACTTAATTTTGTATACAAATATTAACTAGATTATTATTATACTATAACTAGACATAACTTATTTACAGATATCTTAGATACATAATATTATAAGTTTATAATTTACAAAATTAACTAGTTAAGGTTATAATTTAACACTGACTTAACTTTTTACTAAACTTTAACTAAACTAACTAGTTTATGCTCATCCTTGATGGATTGACAATAAATTTGGATTAATGTATTGTCGATAGATAATAAAATATACACCTGGTTACTGTATTACTGATTAATGTAAATTTAATTTAAAAATATTTCTAATATCCTAACAAACAATTCATATGTGGATGCTTTAATTGTGCCGAGTATGATCGATACCTAGTAGTAAAGCTATAAATAAGACAATTTAAATTTATCCTTAGAATTACTAAACTATAAATTTTCTGTTGTTGTATGTGCCAATTTATTATACAAAAATTATTAACACTTGTTATTAGTATTATTATTATTAAAACACACGACTATTTTTATTCTCTTAATAACCTATTATTGGGATCATACCTTTTGATCAGGTCATGCTAATGTTGAAATGACTTCGTGAATAACAGGAACGAAAATAAAATATTGGGAAGTAGTTTCTAACAAAAATTATAATTCTGTCAAGTCTATTATAAATAAATATTAGGGTCTTGAGATTTTATGAAAGAAGTTGGTCTAATGTCCCATCGTTTCTTAAAAAAAATTTTGTAGTATTGTTATATCATTTTATAAATTAAGCCCAAAAATTACAATATATTTTTTAAAACTATATTTATAAGAAAAGAAAGATAACAGAAAAAAAGTTGTAATAAATTAAACAAAAAATATTCTGATTAATTCGCGGAATAAGTGATAGTCTTTTGGAGAAAACAGAATTTAAAAAATGAGAATTCAACATGGTCAATCGATACACGGAAATTAATTATAAATAGTAGCAAGGTAGGATTTTTTCGACTGTGAACCAGAAAGAAATTTTGAAAGAAATAAGAAGTTTATAGTTTATTATCTGTGATCAGTAAGATCTATTGAATTAAGGATTTTTGCGGACAGAAGTGTAGAGTATAATCGTGTGCAAGGTATGAAATATAAAGTTTGTTAAACGAAGAAATTTACACAGCACACTTTCAATAGAAATTGAATCAGTTGATGTGAGTTGGTTAATTATTAATTTAAAAAAATAAAATATAACTAAGTAGAAATAAATGTTTTTACTTTGTAATTAATAACTATAGAAAATTAACAATCAGATCATTATAAATTATAGTCAAATTCAACAATAAAATTGCAATACAGTAAATCTTAAGAAGATACGATTTAAATTTTAAACTAAATTGAACATTACTAATTCTTCTATAGAGCATGTAGATACAGTACTTAAAATTAGATTTATGCTAAAACAGTATACTGATGAGTGATAAGAATATATTTTAATAGTTGTACACGGACTATTCTATCAATATAATATAAACTATGTTATTATCTTTATAGATGTTACAGTTAGATAATGATATTAGAAATAAATATACAAATTAGGGTTGTACTTAGTTATATAGGCTATTTTATTTTCATTTTATTTTTTCGGTCGATCTCCCTAAATTAGTTTCAATATACATAAAAATAAAGTATACAAAATTTCAAGTTGATTGGTTAAGTCAATGCCATGTAACCCATGGCCCAAAGTCCTTAAAGTTCAAAATCGTGTATATCTTCAGAATCCATTAACCAAATCAACAATATCCCTCGTAACTATGTAATAAAGATATTTTAAAACGAATAATATCGATCTTTCTAGAAAACAAATCAACAATCATAACCATGTACAAATAACTATGGACAGACAGACATAACGGAGACATAAGGTGTCATAACTTATGTTTAGAAAACTAATACTACATAACAGCTAGGTATACGTATATATTCAATATTCATATATGGTCTATTAGTATGATTTATATTTTACACGGGCAAATGAGTTTGGTCAAATAAAATAAAATATGATATGCAAGTAATTTACATCATAACACACTAAATTTAAAACAATAAAATCGTTTAATATACATTTGATTTTGTCATTTTAACACAAGATGAAGTTTTATAAAACTTTTCAAAATGTTACATAATCTATAACTAAAAAAATATAGGTGCCGGAAAGAATCTAATTACAGATTTTTAATCAGCAAAATAAATTGGTTTAGAAAAATGAATTTTCATATCTGATGATTAAAAAAAAGTTATATCTATGATATATAGTAGGTACTATCTTTGATAGTATTATAAAGTAAAATAATAATATATATATAAACTAAAAAGCAAAGCTCACACTGCGAGCGAGCTAAATTCTGAGTTTCTAAAGATATTTGAAACAAAAATATAAAACAATTAATATTTCAATAATATCTATCTCCATAGTAACCAAATCAACAATGTCCCTTGGAACTATGTAATAAAAACATTATGAAACGAATAAATCTATTTCCCTGGTAACAAAATCAATAATATTGTAAATATGTACTAGTAGCTACGGACAGACGAATGGATACAACGGGAATATATGAAGTCTAACTTATGTTTAGAAACGTAAAAGTAATGTGAAATATAAAACTTAAAAGTTTAAACATGATGAATTTGATTGACGTACTTATTAATTTCATATTTCACATTTCACTTTTCATACTACATTATAAAGTGCATCACACAAGTTTAGTGGCTGATTATTATTAATTTAAAAATAAAATGCAAAAGATAAACAATATTATATTTTTAAAATTTATAATTGTAACTAAATTTGAAATATATATATATATATATATATATATATTAAAACAACATATTATGAATTCTCTAACAACGAAAATGTATGAAATAAGTAAAATCTTGAGTCATTTTTGTTTGCAGGATAAAAAAATATATATAATTTTTAATTTATGAAAACAAGATGATTTTGACTAAAGATATGATCCTTAAACAATATACTAATTTAGTTAAGTATTTCAAACAGTGTTTGGCCAAAGATTGCTGTAGTACGCTAAATTTTGAAGATTTGGACTTTTTTCGGAAGCTTACACTAGTTTATTTAACAAAAACGGAACTAGAAACATATCTAAATTTATTTTACTCAATATATAGACACATGATACCAATTTGAATTTTGTAGGATGAAGTGGGGGGGGGGCCTACTCGATGACCTGCGAATTGATTTGATATTAATATTAGAGCAGTTAATTAAAAAACATTAATTTTCTTTATGTAAGTTAATTGTATAACATTATATAAATTTACTTTGAGGTAATTGGGGTACACTAATAACAATTAGTTAAATAGATAACCAAACTAAAAATATTTGTATAACTAATTTAATGTTTGTTGGATGATATTTATCAGGGGTTTGCTCCTGAATTCATAATTCCGGTATCAGGTGTTCAAAATTCATTTGGATGTTATGGGTTATTGAACAATTCCAGTTACAGTAATTTTGATATTTATTTGGATTAATTTGGTTTCATTCGGATGTTCAAAATCTGTTTTTTTTTTTTCTATCAAATAATATTAGATTTTTAATGAAAATTCTTCATAATAATCGGATTTTAATTTTAACGAAACATAATAAAAAAATAATAACATTTAAAATAATAATTACTATTTCTCAATTCCTACATTTACAACTCAATACTAGATTTTATCACGGATCACAGATGTTAGCTATTTAAGTACCTATACATATTGTACATATATCAGTTGTTTGTTTTATCACTTTTTTATTATACTAAATAGACATATTGTGGTACAATGTATTATATGATACTACAACGAATAACATAATATTTTTAATTAATATTTAAACATCTTACAATTGATAAATTTTAATTTTTCTAATAATATAACTAAAATCACCTATACAGTATACATATTACCCCTTAAAAATCACGAATGTAATTCTGTTTCTCGATAAGTTTGCGAAAAACAATTTTACAATATTATCCAAACTGGAGCAACAATGTTCGTATTTCTTCTAGAATCATTCTAGTGTTCACCCCGTGGGTGGTAAACATCAAAGGGTTTCTGTTTTGTTTTTGTTTACGGAAACTTTGGTCTACTTAATGTAAACTAGTGTTAACGCGACAAATTATATTTTATATATATTATATATTTATGTACACGAAATTAACCAATACATCGACTATTGCAAATCGATTTGAATAACTTTTTTTTTTGAATATCATAAAAAGCGATAAAATTACAATTTATAAATTTTAGACAAATATTTTTGTTTCAAGTTAGGTTATAGAATTTTTAATTTTTAATTTCAAGAAGGTGATAGATTATATTCCAGGGTACTAGATTGACGTATTTAGAATATTATCTAGGCCCTAGGGGACGGATAATAACCATGATTAACAACTTAAATTCAAGGGGATGCTAAAAATATATACAGTTTGAATGGAGGTCGACCTGGGAATTTCTAATTGTAATAATATAATTTCATTTTTAAAAAATAATATTACCGTCATAATCGCGACGATATATTGATAATTTTACCTTCCAATTAGTTATGCATATTATACCTCTCACAATATACTGTAATGGAAACATGGAATATTGGCTGAAATGCAAAACTATTTTAACACAAATCAATTCAATAATCGTTGATAAATTAAACGAATGAAGTGTATTATACAAAGAAAAAGTACCGAAAATACCCCTGACAGGATTGCAAATAGTAGTCTTAGTAGTCGGAAGTTGCATTTACACTCCACTCGATATTTCATACGATCCTAATGGATTAGGCACCGTCATAGAATCCCATGTCCTAATCTCCATTATCGTATATAAATAAACGAATTATTTTTAGAATGCACCTATATGTGTACAATGAAGCGTTCGGCGGTCCCAATTATTATTATCGACTGCTGCTTCTTACGAGCTTTATTGGCGTACACATACTAAATAAACATACACCAGTTACGCAAAAAATACCATCGTTAAGGAAAAAAGTGACTACGTTAATAAAAAAATATAGCTAATCAAATAACAATATTGAAAAATGTTATCGTTAATATGTGAACAAATAAATACAAAGTATAAAGGGGCAAAAACCGTTAATATGAATATAAATAGAATACACATACCCACAGTATAATAATTTGATTAGTGATATTTATAGGGAAAGCCGTGTGTGTTAATAAGTTAATAGTCAAAATTAAGTTAAAAAGTCGAGTTCAAGTGGCTTAACAACTTAACAAGTGACATTTTTTTCAAATTAACTTTTAACTTAATAACATGAAATCTTATCTGAAGAACAATGAAAATTTTCTAAATGAAGTTTTTACTTTATGGCTCGACTTTGTGTTTATCCAGCATGAAAAACATACTGAGGTATATTTATATTAAAATAAAAAATTATAGCTATCTTAGCAGCCGGGTGGCATTTTATCACTTATTACACAATGTTAACTTTTAACTAAGTAATGTTACTTTAGTTTTAAGTTGACTTTTAACCCCGTTTTTTAACTTATAAATGGAACAAAAAAAATATTAGTAGGTAACTCTTAGCTTAACTTGTATTATTTTATATTAATTTTAATTAGCTTAGAACCTTTAGAATGGATATGTGGAATGAATCTTTTGGCAATTCCTGTTGTATAAGAGCTTCATTGGCGTACACATTCTATAGCTCCGATGACTAGTACCACGGCTGAAATATATCAGAGTTAATGAAGGATTGACCACGCTAATAAAACTATACGTCTAAAATCGAATGATTATATTCATAATAGTTATTATTATTGTGAACAAATAAATACAAACTATAAATGGGGGTAAATCTGTGAAGGGTACCTCTTAATATGAACATTAATCATATAATAATAATTAATCAATAATTTATATTTTACATGCTTCTAGCTTACAAAATGTCATATTGCAAATATATTGCAATAAATAAATTGCACATAAACCGGTTGATCCACAGTTGACGTCGTCATAGCAATGGACGGGCACAGTAAGCCACTCTACGAGATCACATCCGACCACGAAGGGTCAGTGGTTTGTAACCCGTTAAAATTTAACTGACTTAGCGGTGGCTGAAGGGCCCGACAGACCCCGGTCATTCTTGTGGACAAGGAAGCTCGCTGAGGAATTTTCGAAAACCAATGCGTACTAAAACTGAACACAATGTGTATTGCGGACGGTTGTAGGTAATACCCGTTAAACTGGAGAGAAATATTTGTGTAATAATAAGCCTGTGGTCGCGGATCTTGAGGAAAAAAGGGTAATAAAAATTAATATTAAATAGAAACAAAGTTATAAGGACTGACATCCAAATTAAATTTTATACTACATTTATTTTAATATATGTGTAATATACATTATTATTCAGTAGTTTAAACGGAAAATGTTGAGTGCCGATACATTATATTTCCGGAACGTTACTACCCAACACTGTAGCCTATAATATATAAGCAACGGAATTCCTGAATAAGCTATAGATTATAAGCTAAAACGTTAAGAAGACGCTACATATGTATTTTACCGTTATTCGCTTTTAAGTTAGGGTGTCCAATACTTACCATACATCATGATGGCATACAGGCATACCCTTTATTTCAACTTTGCATGTCCTGTTGTTCTGATCAACTTCTTTCAGGAAGTTTTTGGTCCCGTTTTTCATATCATCTCCAATTAGTCCGTTTTAATTATTATAAATACCTATATAATGTATTTATCAACATGAAAATTGAAATTTTTTTTTTTTTCGATTAAAATAAATTTGTGTTATCGAGTAATGACAGTGACTGTTATTGTTTTCCTGAATAATTATAACCTCGAGAATCGATATCGGTGAAAATACGTATATTATCCTTGTATATAATACCTTTATACATACAGAGCTCCACGCCGAGCGTTATCTAATCATAGTAATCGATAAATAAACTATCAGTAATATTGAACTTATTTTGGAATCGTTTACATTCATGTTTGCATTTTATTAGTATTGTTAGAACAATCGTTGACATAATAATATTTAATAAACTAATTTAATTAAAATTAAAATAAGGAGGTGTGTATTAACACATCATTTAAGAGTTGCATTTCCATTTTTAAAAGATACTAATAAAACAGGAAAATTTTTATTTTAATATTATATTAACTTATTAATTTATATTATAACATATAATTAATAATGTATATTAATTATACATTATGTAAATAGGATTTTTCAATAGTAAAATGTTTGTTTTTCAGATATTAAACATAAAATAAAAACATTGTTTGGCCATATTAAGCAGTTCTTCGACTAAGGCAACGTAAATTTCTTTTTGGTAATGAAAAGTCAACAGATGAAAGCAAATAAATTACGACGAAAGAGAGTCTATTTGCGTTTTCCAACTATAATGCATAATCATTATAATAATAATAATAACCAATCATAAAAAAACGATTTCTTATGCTCGTACAACATGTGAAACTATAATTATGAATGTAATAGCCCCTTTTGTCATTCAACAGATGTTAGATGAACTAAAATACATTAAATTATCGACAATAACGGTGGCACATTAAACCATAAAAGTGTAAAACTTGTACCAATTCCAATTCGGTATTTTATCGCACAAGTAGGAATCTGGAGTGCAAATAAAAGTGATAGAAATTGCAAATTTAAAATGAGAAAAATCAAATAATTGAACGGACTATATAACGAATGCTTTAAAAAAAAAAATGTACCTATTATATAAAATCGTTGCAATTTCGTGTCATAAGAAAATAAAGTTTATAGACAAATAATGTTTTTAATGAAAAATTAGAAATAAATATTACCAAAATTGGCTGTGCTGTTCATGTTTTAAATAATTCTATGCAGAGCAATACTGATATTTTTCCAATTGACATTAAACATGTAGTTAACAAAATATTTCAACATTTTCATATTTATAAAATATAACATCGAATATAAAAGTGTTTTAGGAACTCTAAAGACTTATTCTAAACTTGATAAATACAATCTTGTAAAAAATGTAATGATGGTTAAAATACAATATTGAAAAAAAAGTTTCAAAGTTGTGTGTAGTATTTAGAACATTGGAAACAAAATTATACTTCCATTAAATATATGTCGACCATTTTGGAATATTCAGTGGATAATCCTGGAACTAAACTTTCGGTAAAAATAATATATTCAATTTCTAAGAACATTTTAGGGAATCTATGGTATACATAATATATATTACATATTACCTCTCATGAAATTTTGGGGGAAATTCTTCCATTTCCCCTGGATCTGCCCGTGTATTTATTCATAAATATCATATAGAATTTAATTCTATATAATAAATAAATAAATAAAAATGAATATATTTAAATTATTATATTTTTGTTTTGTACCTATTTTATTTCAAAATTAAAAAAACGACGTTTTAATTCGTTTATTTCGAAATAATATTTACTTATATAATTTTACAGAGAAATATGGTAAAATTTGATATAAGTTCGATTAAACTTAGTATTGTATAATAATAACATTAAAATTTAATTAAAAAATAGTGGTGACAATTATTTACCCCACGCGACACACTGAAAATGTTTGTATTTACTATACGAACTTACTAACAAGAATGATTTTACCCAATGCCACCATACTTGTATTGTTGTGTATTACCTACTTTAAAATATAAGTGGGAGTTGTCCACCCTTAGATTATATTTTTAAATGTTGCTTATTCAACCCATACTTTGCTTAAAATAAAAAAAACGAGAACATTATAATATATTGCATTGCATTTTTTACTATAAATTTAATTCTCACTCTGGAAATTACGCAAATTCTCTAGACTATATCATGAGTGCACAAATAAAACATTGAGCATTCCAATTTTAATTTTATCAAAATTTTGTTAGTTAATTTATGTTAGTGAATTATATTTAATTTAAAAATACCTATTATAAATTGGTGATCGGAATAAAATGACTAGGAAAACTACTTTAAGATATAAATTAGTATTAGCATTTCACATTTTTATAAAATTGTAAACATGTAAAAATATGAAACGAAAAACCAATGATGGCTAACAGTATAATATGTTATAAATTATAGTATGTTAATATTACTAGCTATCTATCATTGATTAGTTTATTCGTCTGCCTACGATATTTTCAAGTTGATAAAAATGAGAAATTTCTACGTAAACATTTTATTCATAATTCTAAATATTACTTTCAAAAACTTTTTAAATACTTTTAAAATAAGTATTTAAATTTCAACTCAAATACTATTAAAAATTATTTAGAATATTTTTATAAATTTTACTTGAAAAGTTAAAATAAAATTATAACATGAAATTATATTTTGTAAATAAATGATCATTGCAGTTATCTATTATTTTATCAAAAATAAAACAATGATTATTTTTATAATACTAAATGGCTGTTGGAGTATGATATTTGAATATTAGAAATTCATTGCATATGAAATTTGTATGCGTTATACACTAATTGACTATGGAAACTATAATCACTTAAAATTCTCAAAACTCTCAAATACTCACTAAATTCGCTCATATCAAAAAATTTTTTCAAGTTCAAGGTCAGATTTTAATTTTGTTGAATGATTCGTAGATATTTATTAACTTTTTTACTAGATTATGTAGGAAAAATATTTAACGATTTACAAGTTGAAAACATATAATTAAAAAATCTTTTTTGGTTTTTATAAATAATTTTTTCAAAAATAATATTAATTTTAAATAAAAAAAATCAAGAAATATTTTTCCTTCATAACCTATGAAAGATGTTAATAAATTTATACATGTATTCAAAACATTTACCGCACATCGGGATTTGGTAAGTATATGTAAGTAGCTATAGACTAATCTGCTGCATTATTATTTTCCCATGATAGCATTCTAATATACTGAATTCAACAAAAAATTAAACTGAAATATTTATATATATGTTTCTTGAAATTTATCTTTACGTAGCGACAAAAGAAAAACTAGATTTCCAAATTGTTGATACCTAACTAATTGAAAAATAGAAATGTTTTAAAATGTGTGAGTAAATTTACAAAAACATACAAATTACTTCAAAATTATTGATTACAATTGAGATCAGTCAGTTGACTATTCACAGATATGACACAAAATATTGTTATAAGTTATTTCATAATATTTACGCGTATTTATCTTTACTTTATTTTAGAAATCAATATCATAAGATTCAGAAATATTATTTTGATTATTAATTATAACACAAATACAAATATAAAGTATTTTTCAAGTTTCTAAAATACATTTGAAAGTAAGTATTTAAATACAAATGTTTGAATAATTTATGTTTATTTATTTATAACAAGATTGTATTTAATTAAACTTAGTTAAAAAATACGATTTACATTTTCAGTCAGACCTGTGCAAGCACAATCAAACCGTGTATATAGGGTAACAATATCGTGTTTTACGTGGTGTCGGTGTTTTATTTTTTCAACCACAATTTAATATTCCGTACGAATATCTAAATAGGTTGTTTTTTGCTTAGTTTTTTTTTTCTCTTACAATACTTAAATCGTGATAAAAGTTAATATTTTAAAAATAATTACCATAATCATCACTGTGAAATTACTAAAATTACACGCACGCACCCCTTGTATCAACGTTAAATCAACTTGTTGTACACATTACGTCGAATTTTATAGGTTCCCCAACCGTGATACCTAACCTTAGGGTACATTATTTAAAAGAATATACTCGTAATTTGGTACAATAGAATATTATTAAAATTTGTTCAAATGTTTTAATGGATTCGCATATACCAACATGCGAACGGCATTAAGAACCCTTTTATGTAACGTCGTATTTCCGTGTTCTGCGATTATGCGATAACATCCACAGTAAATATTTTTGATTTGTAAAATGGTTTTAAAAACAAAAATTAAAAAAAATTCACTTAATATACATTTGGTAGATATTATATGCAACATTGATATTACATTAATTTTCAATATAAATTAAACAAAAAAAAACTATCCAGACGGTCGGGAGATAGCTTTCCCAATATACTTTTCGCAAAATTTTTTCCCCAATACCATTTTTCTAATATTTTTTTTCCCAATTAAATTTTTCCTATAAATTCACTTTTAAGTACTATCGCTTATTTTAGGTTAAAGAAAAAAAAGCGTTTGATGTTTTCATACTATATCATGATAGGTATATATATATACTCATATATATAATAAACAAAATTATTATAAACTTAAGTTATAGAATTAAATAAAATATTAACCTTCTATTTATATATTATGATTATGCATTGTTGTGCATTATCTAGATATTTTTTTTTTACATTTTTACCTTATCTAGATAAATAAAACGATTATCTGCAGTAAATTATCTAGATAATTATTTTAACAAATTATTTTTTTTTAGTTCTATTATATTTTTGATTTATTTATAATGCACCTATTTTGAGATACGTAAAGTGAGCACAACTGTTTAAGCACAATTTCGAAAGGCATCGATAATTTTGTGCAAATTATGTGCAGTATGTGTGTACTAATCGCAATATTTGTACACTTATATATTTTTTTAAAGTAAAAGCTGTGCCAGCTTAAACACAAGCTAGCACAACTTTTTAATTATCGTCCGATTTCAATAAAACCATTGCTGTTATTTTGTGCAAATTATGTGCAATTTATTTACACTAATCGCAACTTTTGTGCATTTATATTTTTATAATAAACGTAGCTGAAAGGACGGGCCATGTTTGCTGTGGCCGACTCCATTCACTCGCTACACTCTCGAATGACGCTCCGCTTCGCTTCAATAGAAAATATCCCCCGAGTTGCTGTAAAACACCACGTCATAGGTAATGGGTTCATCAATCACTTTCCAAAGTATGGGCCAATGTTGTTCATAAAACCCCAATGTATTTTATTAAAATTGACAGATAATTAAAAGAGTTTTGCTAGGTTGAGTTTAAGCTGGTACAATTTTTAATAAAAACCAAAAATATAATTATATTTAACCTGTTATCTACTTGACGTGATGACGTGACAACAAATCAGGGGATATTTTCGATTGAAGAAAAGCGAGTGTGTCCCGGCCTCCCAGCTATTTCATTTATAAAAAAATGTGTGCACAAAAATCGCGATCAGTGTACATAATTTGCACAAAATAATCGCAATGGTTTTATTGAAATAGGACGATAATTAAAAAAGTTGTGCTAGCATAAGTTTAAGTTGACATAACTTTTAATAAAAAAATATATATAAGTGTACAAAAATCACAATTATAGTGCACATAAATTGTAAATAATTTGCCCAAAATTATCGATATCTATCGAACTGATTGTGTTTAAATGGTTGTGCTCACTTTACGTATCTCATATTTTGTACATTAGGTATATAATTTAAATTCAAAATTTCGAATTTTTTTATTTTTTTTTATTTTTAAATTGAATAGTAGGTACCGGGAATTTATTATAACTTCACCGTATTCACGATAACGAAAGAGCCCAATGGAAAAAAATTTTTTCGTATTTAACTATAAATATGACTGACTATATTCCTCGACTTGAAAATTGGCCAATATGGCATACCTCATTCGAGACGCGTATAATACTAAATATGACAAATAATAATCAAACCATCACAATACTAAAAGTCGGGGGAAAACGAATTACCCAATGTCTATATTAGCGGTGCCCAAAATTTTTTAGTTTACGTCACCCTAAAAATAAAAAAATTATTCCCATGCCTCCTATTGTTAAAATTTAAAAAAAAAAGACGACCAATTACAGATGGTAGAAATTGTTCCGTGGACAGGAAAGGTTATTATTAATATTTTAGATTTGAAAAAGAAGATGAAACATTGCATTAGTAAAACGATTCTGAGCGAATTCAGTATAATATTATCTTCGTTATAAGCATAAATATTTTTGATCAATTTCGGTAGTTTTCTTTTACGTTTTAGGAAAATTACTATACCAAATTACTATAATTATAATAAATTACCTTATTAAAATACCAATTAGATTATATTTCCTCTCGAAAATCAATTTATCTGAATATTTTTACTCAACTTCTTCTACTCCCCTCCCCCCGGCCTAAAGAGGAAAAGGAATCAAATATTAAAAACATCAAGTTGATTTTTTTTTTACACATTTTTTAAAAGCGGTTAAAAAGTTTTGAAATCATTATCGCAACAATATTGTAGTATAATAGTATATGATATATTATATTATGTAAGTTACAAGTTTCTGGACTGATTATTATCAATAAATAATATGAATCAGTTGAAATATCGATTAACTTTTCAAATTCAGTAGGTAATCGTGAAAAAAAACCAGCGCCTTCCTTGTAAATGCTGGAGCCAGCTTGGGATTTCATGGTCTATATAATATTATGTTGGTGATTTTAATAATCTAATAATATTAATGAGTATAATATTTTTTCGACCATTTCCACCATATAAATAATAGGTAATCAAATTTGATAGTGTCCGCATTTATATTTCATTTATTATTATATGTTTTTCTTCTGTTCTCTCAAAGACATTGTTTAAAATGGACAAATTTATTTAGGTCGTAAAAGAAGACGCACGGATCTTGAGAATAGCGCACATGATGAGTCTGTATCCGGACCGTCATTTGAACCAAACTCATTGATTATGATTTCATTCATGTATTCATGAACCTACAAATATTGAAGGCAGGTACTAAAATTCAAAATTATTTATTGAATGGGAAATATTTTCATAATCCTACAAATATTGAAGGTAGGTATTAAAATTTAAAATTATTTGTTGGACGGGTAATATTTTAAAATCGATTGGGTCAATGGTACAAAAATGCATGTTACTTGCAAAGCTGTTTGAAAAAAATCATAGCTTATTCAAATTCGACTAGAAACTTATTAAGTTACTACAAAGTAAATACAATTTTAATATTTTATCATGATTTATTAGTAATAAATAATGGTTGGGATGTTGCAATAAAGCTCATTTTTATTATTAATTTACATTTTTATTGCTAGATGCATAAAATATTGCACTAAAAACAAAACAAATGAATTCTAACATATTTTAATGATAAATTAAGTTAATTGGAATAAAATAACTACCTACGTATTTTAAAAGCTTGTTTCTTAGTATTTTTAATAGGTAACAAATATTACTATAACACTTGTATACAATTTTTAATTTACGAGTAGGTATATCATAAATTTGTATAGGTATTATAATACTGAAGATTTAAAAACAAATTGTTTATGCATAGATATTACATTTTAACCGAAACATTATAATTGAAATTACAATAAAAGGTACATACATACCTACCTATTTAATTTCTGCAGATAAAATATTATTATAATATTATGGAAAATGCCTACAATATAATAAATAAAAGTATATAAAGTGGAAAGTAGCTATTTTTAGGTATTACAAAAATAATTAATAAGTTTTCAGAATCTAAAATTGTAGATAGATACTTACCTATTATAAATATATATAAAATTATAAAATTTACTACAATAATGTAATACTCTTATAAAAATAAAAATAAATAAATAAATACCCATTATAGAAATAACAATATACACCTAAAAGTAAAATTAATATATATTATAAAAAAAAATTATATATAAAAATAAAATGTACCTAAGATATTCGAAAAAAATATATACGAGTAGGTAACAACTATTTTGGACCATAAGACGTCGGGTTACATATGAATAATAAAAAAATGAAAATTTATAAACTATCTATAGTTTTCATACTACTACTTTGTGCGACTTACATAATTTTTTAAATAATTTACTATAGTTTGCACTTGATTCTTTGTTCATTTTTAGTGTTTACTTTGTTCTTACATAATAGTCAGAGGCGGAACTATGGGGGGGGGGAGGGTAGACGGGATTTGAACCCCTGGCGTAAAAAATTTTGGCATAAAAGTGGCGTAAAAACTTTTGGGAAAAAATTGAAAAATTGACTTGTTTTTTGTGCTTATTTAGATATTATACATTCATATATTAGGTAGGTATATAATTCAATTTTAAATACTGTTGTAACCAAATTGTAGCCATACTGTATGTTTTATGCCGGTTTTAATACTTCTCTCACACTGTACACGTCTGCCAGCAACAGCGCTCGGCGTTGCATACTGACACAGTAAGTTCACGATCGACTAGGGTGCGGTATGAGGCGGTGTCAACCGATGTACGCGTGTCGTGGTCGTTCTTTCCTATACCGGAGTATAGATATATATTGTGTGCGAGCCCTAAAAAAAACTGATAAACGTTTTACCACAGAATAGATATACTGTCTGTTATATTATAGGTAGTCTATAGATAAGAAAAATATGTATCGTGTTTTCTTATTGTACGATTACACCACGTTACCAGTTTACCACTGAAGAGTGAATACTGAACTACTTAAAATGATTTATAGGATTATTATCCAAAAGAGTCCAGGATGAAATCATAAATGAAGTTAAGTCTGCTAAATATTATAAAATTATGTTTGATTGTACACCAGATATTATCAAGAACAGAACAAATGAGTCAAGTTGTAAGATATGTTCGTGTTACTGATGGAAAAGTATTTATAGAAGAACGTTTTATGGGCTTCATAGAGTCTCGTGAAAAAACTGGAAGTGGTCTATCAAGTGAAATATTACATCAACCGTCTATAGATGGCTTAGATATTCAAAATTGTAGAGGACAAGGCTATGACAACGGATCAAATATGGCAGGAAAGTATAATGGTGTACAAGCCAAAATTTTAGAAAAAAACCGTTTCACAACGTTTATACCTTGTACAGCACATTCCTTAAATTTAGCTGGGGTTCATACTGTATCATCTAACGTAAAAATGTAAGTATTTTTTTGTAAAGTTCAACAATTATTTAATTTTTTTTCTGGATCTACTTTGCGCTGGGAAGTATTGATGAAATTATTAAAAATAACTCTTAAATCTTTTTCTGATACTAGATGGTCTTCTAAAGCTTCTGCAATAAAAGCTTTTTATAATCAATCATCTGAAGTAAAATGTGCTTTAATTAATATCATTGAAAATGGTAATCCAGATTCTATACCAATGGCAAAAAGTTTCCTTATTTTGATTGATCATGAATTTATCTGCTTATTAACAGTTTGGAATTCTATTCTTGCAAGGATTGTGTAAATATATATCTCCAACAAAAAACCATAACAATATGCCAGACAGGAAAAATAATTCAAGGACTAATTAATGAAATATATGACTTAAAAAATAATAAAATTGATGTCTTATTTCAAGATGCTGAAAGATTATCTTTAAAAATTAATATTTCAACAGAATTTCCAGATAAAAGAAAAAAAAAGGATTTAAATGAATCTACCGAGGACTGGAATATGTCATTTAAGAAAAATTTTATAATTAATTTGATAAATGTATGTGATGTTTTGATTATACATTTAAATTGAAGATTGGGAACTTTAAAAAATGTATCATCCGATTTTGGTTTCCTTACTGGATCTGAACTATTTAAAAATGAAACAAATGAGTTGGTTAAAGCAGCTGCTGATCTGGCTATGAAATATGAAAAAGATTTAAATGCTTCAGAGTTAACTGAAGAAATATCACCTTTTAAGCATCATGCATAAGTTTATTACCTAATATCAAATATAAGACCCCCTCTAAAACTATCAGAATTTATTCATGAATATTCATTAGCTTATCTTTATCTAACATTACCCTGCACTACAGCCACATATGAAGTTTTAGTAAACTGAAACTTATAAAGACTTATTTACGCTCTATAATTAGTCAAACATAGTTAACTAATCTTTCAATATTATCAATAGAAAAATAAATAACCAAAATGATAGACTTTGATTCATTAATAAATTAATTTGCTGAGATAAAGGCCAGGAAGATTAAGTTTTAATTATATAACATTTGTATATTTATGTATATAAATTTTTTTTAATGTTAAAAATATATGTATTAACAAGTTATAAGTATTATTATTTCAAAAAATAAAAACAAAAAAGTATTATTATTTATTTTTGATTTTTTGAAGTTATTATAAAAAAAAAAAAAAAATAGGAAGAGGCTATATGTATCTATTATTAATAGATACATGTATAGTATTACATCCTATGGTAATCTGTTTAATGGTTGGTTTGTTTTACAACAGATACGTATTTAACACGAAATTAAACAGGATTTTATGGACTAGTTTAAAACAATTCTAATATTCTAAAATTCATAGTAAAAACTATTCAAATTGGATGTCACCCTGAGAGTTTGTTATGTCTGAAAGGATAAGACGGTATTTTTCTTAGTTGTTGTATCTTTGAATTAAATAAATTATGACAATTTTATAGGGTATAGGTACAAAAAGGTACAAATACAAATCATAATTCAACAATATCAACAAGTTATACATGATATAAACAAATTATCTGTTTTTTCTTTATTTAGATAAATATAATTTATTTTATCTGTTTTCTAGATAGAAGGAAGTATGTGTTATCTATTATCTTATCTAGATACATTTTTACTAATCTATCCGTTATTTTATGTTGATAATTAGAACTTTATTTTTGAACAACATTGGGTATAGTTAATATTATAATATATATAAATCGGAGTATAATATTTGCTTTAAATTGTTTCGTAAAAAAAAAAAATTAATCATTGCTTTCAAATTCAAAACATCCACTATCTAGCTGTCAACTTACTACTTATATTATCTGAAGTGTCTATAATTTCTAAGAGCTTAAAAACGTAATAATATTATCAAATTATTTGATAGATGTTGTATTCGTAATAATAATCGATCGAAAGGTTGAATGATGAATTATGCACACTACGTTCTCGTTAAATTAAGTAAACATAAACAGCATTTAAAAAATTCAATATGGTATTAAAATTCTTCGTAGTATAATATTATTAAATTATATAATATTACCTATATTGTGTATATTTTCCAATGTAAACAATGTTTATAGATATTTTGTAAAATTCAATATACCTACCAACTTTGCAAACATAACGTAAAAATGTGAATTTTCGAGAACCAAAACCATTCAATTATTAAAATAAAATAGATATTAACAAAATACGCCCCTTATTGATTTTGCTGATAGCGTGATATATCTACGACCATAATTGATGCTATTTATTATTTTAGCGTTTTTAATCAACAAACATAATACCGTTGTACCGTACGATCGGTATGTAAATCATACATAGGTAATAGAAATGTATTGTCATGCTCTAAAATATATTTACCGTGTTATGGATAATATTGTTATCAGTCCCGTTTATAAACCTCCACTTCGTGAAGTATATCATCCCTCATTGTCTTTTCCGAAACCGTTGTACCTTCTATTGCAGACCAATATCTATGAAAATCCTTGAGAATGTGATTTACTATAAAAAAAAAATCCATACACTCAACACTTTAGTTAACACTCATTTAATGTTAAAACTATTGGAGAGGAGGGGAGAAATTGAAGAGTATTGAGAAAACGTTATAAATCTAAATTATTATTATTTGATTTATATTTTATTATAAAATCGATGAAACCAAAGCGTGTAAGGAATTAAAAGTGTTCAAGGACAAATTTAACACCAAAATCCTTATATTATCATTACCTATATATATATTATTAAAGTTTATAAATTTGCTTTTAATAACACTGTAGGATCTAAAAACGTTGATTTTTAACGCTTTAATGTTTTAAAATATACCTGAAGAATATTATACTGGATATAGTCGAGTTTCGAGATTCAATAGTTAGGACAATATTGTACGTCCACATGATTTTAGCTATATAATATTTTATATTAAATTATAAATAGCAACAGATGTGGTTTTAAATTTTAAATAGGTATACTTAAAATTCTTGATTTTGGATACGTGAGTGAATAGAGTGATATTATTTTTGGACGAAAAGGAAAAATTTTTTATAGTCTTTGAGAAACAAGGAATTGGACTGAAATGAAAATGTTAATTTTGGGTAAATATTATAAGGTACTTTACTCTGCAATGCAATATTAATATTTTAATTCAAAAACACTGTTAATGTTTAATAGTCATTTGTAAGCCCAAAGTCAGAATTCATAACTTTATTCCCATCTCGGGAAATCCGTTTTTTATTTATGGGCGGCACAGTAAACTTTGCACCAGCACTCGGATTTCACAATATTTAGATTATTAACTTAAAAATTATGCATTTATTTAGTAACCAATTATTAACTATTGGTAACCAAATAAAAACGAAATTCGTAACCTAATTAAAGCCCTAAATAATTTCTTTTTCTTTTGCGTGTTCTATTTAAACTCCACACCTGCTGCAGTAGGTACATCTTACATCATTTGATATTTAAAACTGATGCAAATATTTCGTAACTAATTTGTAACAATTCTCAACCACAAAATTGGAATTTGCAACTTAATTCCTGTCTCGAGAAATCCGTTTCCTTATCGAAAATGTAACCCAAATAACATTTTTACGCAGAAACAACATTCGGAAAATGATAATATTTTCAAAATACTTGTTGATGATTACTAGAAAATATTTTACAAAAATTATTGTTTAAACTATAAATATTAACATTTTATTATGATTAACAAAAAATATTCTAATAAAAGCAATTTATAATATATGTAAAATAAGTTTAATGTGTAGGTATGTATGTATATTAAAATAGCTATAGAACATATTATATTGTTTTGTATTAAATTGCTATCATGGTAATTCTTGATACAAATTCCAATTCAAATATAGGCAAGTGGTGTAATAGTATTTGCTAAAACTTAAGAGATTGCTACACCCACAATTATTGCTTTTTCTCTCTAGCCAACTGACAATGTAGGAAATATACTTTCTTTGCTTAAATATGATTTCTTATTACAACTTGGCCAATTCTAATATTAGAATAAATTTACTTAAATACTATTTATTAATATTTATCTTAATATGAGACTTTTAAAACATTTAATTGTTTATTCTCGTATCATAACCACCTATAATGCTGCATAAGTATCATATTTTATTACACATAAACTTGAAATATTTTATAACTAATTTCGTTCTAGTCTTTACTTTCAAGAACATAAATATAGATAATATAGTAGGTAAATAAAAAAAAAAACGCCCGTTTGTACCTTGCACAATATGAAGTAAACAGAACAATATAATAATGGTACAAAAAAGTCCCGACCAACAAACATTATTGCAAGAGTTAAATATAAACTTAAATTTAATCCAACAAACAGTAGAAATCTAAAATCTGAAAAACCGATCGTTATGGCAATAACTTTGAACAGACAATTCGAATACACAATATATATTATATGAAGGTGGGTGGATATAAATTATATAATATACCTATATCTACCTACGCGTATATTGTATTGTATTTGTTATGAAATAGTAAAAGTGTTTTTAACGAGTACAGATTTATCGAAATCAATTTCTCGCTATAGATTTTAGACAAATTTTTAATAGACAATTAGAGTTTTTTTTTTTTCAAGACATAATATTATAATAAATTGGTAAATTAAGTTCAAGTGTAGTGCATTCAATTTTGGAAATAAATGTCATATTTTATATGAATAAATTTTATTTTGAATTTTTAAATTAAAAATTTCATTTTTAGTGACCCCGATAAAGTACTCTCAGTGACTCCGTCCACATGTTAGTACACTATCTTCGATATTATATATAGAGATTAGGGATCGATCAACAGCGCAGGTTGAAACCTTTCTGGTTTAGTGGTTCCAGTTTTGGTTCTGGTTTAAAAATGATATAAAAATGTTAGTTCATATTTTGGTTCTAATAAATAATGGAATATATATTTATCAATTTTTCAGAAGTGTAAAAATATTAGTGATAGTATATAATATAGTATATATTATGTATGTATTCACTGTATGACTATATATATTTAGTGTATAGAAGATAATTTTTCTCGACATTTTTCTATGAATTTTCTTTAAGTACTTTTAACCTTGAAGAAGGTGAAAAATGTTATAAATTCAGACTGAATTTGCTTTAAATATTAACCATAGAACTATAATATTAAATTGATAAAAATTTAAAACTTAAATACTATTTTTCAAAAATGTATAAAAAATAAAATAAATTTCATATATTTTATGTTCATTTACCCTTTTTTGATAGAAATAGTCGAGTAGAAGTTTTCAGGTAGAAAATGAAGATATGAAAATTGTAGATAGAAACTTCTTGTTAGAAAATGGTATCAGTTCGACAAATATTTTTTAAAATAATCTCTTAAAATGCCAGAAATTAAAGCCAGCTTATAAATTGAAAATGTAAATTAATTCAAAATATAACACGGAAAATCATCGTTAAGATGCCCCAAAAAAAAAAAATTTATTCAAATCTGGACCCAAGCTATCATGAAAGATCATATTGTATTTGTATTCTAAATTATATATTAAAATAATTCGTCAAATATGATTACAAAAAGAAAAAGAAAAAGAAATAAATAATAATGTCAACGTTATTTGTTATGTAGGTATTTTGTTATTTTTCCAACACTTATAAAATATTTCTGTTATAAAAAGTAGTTTTCCTATATGCGTAAAAAAACCACTGGAAAAATTGAATACCTATTTCATATTGTTCAAAGTACAAACTAGAACCAATTTGCTCTAAATGTCTGGTCAAAAAGTTGCTCACAGAAAAAAAAAATTAACATCGTTATAAAATCAATTGAAGGCATGTAATCATAATAAATATATGTTCAACAATAAAGATAACCTGAAATATTTCTAACGCATGACTTTGAATTTAAATCTGGTTATATTCACTGGCCAATAGAATAATAATTATTATTACAGTATTTTTTTAAAAATTGCATGCTCATCAAACTAAATATTTTTTGAATTTCAACCGCACTTTTTGAGTTTGGATCTGAGTTAAATAAATATTTTTAAACAATTTTGACTTAAAAGTTTTTTTCTATCTTAAAATTTTACATCATTTTTTAAATAATTTACCTATAATTTTACAAATTTCCATACGATTTCATATACCTAATTTGTCTGGACACATAAGTGTATTATCACAAGTACAAAAGTATACATTATTCTTTCTCAAATTAATAACTTAATAAAAGTTATTAAATTTATTTTAACTAAATAAAGTTAAAATTATCATGCATGGTACAATATTGGTTAATTAACTAAAAAGATCTAAAAAAATATCTGTAGTCTGTACGTAATTATATATTTGCATTCATCATGTAAAATTTCAATTTATTTTTTATTTACAAAATTTTGATTTTATTATTACAATTGAATTATATACGATTTAGGTTTAATTTCGTTAAGGAATTTATTGTATGAATGGCTCAAAATTATTTAATAATTATATCATATATATATAAGCTATATTATATAAGTAACAATAATATATGACGTTTAGCAAAAATCCACGAGTTCAAGATAATTTGAATAGCAATTTAAAACCAAAATGATTTGTTATTGATAGCATATATATAACTAAATAATGTAATATTGTAAAAAAAAATCACAATTTTAAAAATTAAAAATTAAAATGATGAATTGTGTACCTACATTTTCTTTTCATATTTGTTTAGTTAATTAATTTGATTTTTACTATGTATGATACATTAAATTTAATAATTTAGTAAAAATAATGTAAACATTTTGTACGTATGATAATATAAACAAACAAATTATTTTAAATTTATAAAATATTTATGGAGTATTAAAAAAAGCCATAAATACGAGTTGCATAAATTGAAACTTCAATATACTCTCAATTATCAGTTAATTTTGAAGATAGAAAAAACTTTATGTGTAAAAATTGTTTAAAAATAATTATTTAATTCAAATCCAAACTCATAAATAGTGGGTTGCCATTGAAAATATGTCTTTTTTTGCTGCATTTTTACGAACAAAACAGGATATAATTTTAAATTTTTCAAAAAAATAATGTAATAGTTATTCTTTTAGGCAGTGAAAACCCCGATTCAAATTGAAATAGATGCGTTTAAAATATTTTATGTTACTTTTATCGTTAATTACACTTTATATAATCTGTTGTAAGTAAAAGTCGGTCCCCTTAGAATGTAGATAATTATTTTTAATAAAATACCTATGATACGTTGTGTGTTCCGTGATAATCTTACACAGCTCCTAGTGCAGTCATATTTTTTTTCAGAAAATTTTTAATAAACGCTCAACAAATTTGTATGAAAAATTCCATTAAACGCATTTTTGTGCCACTGAAATCTATTGTAGGTTCGCGGATTATCCACGCCCAGTGCCGTCCCGAATGTTTTGAATGAAGTATTTTGGAATTATGGAGCAATGAAGTATTTTTTTAAATTTTTTTGCTTATTTTAAGTTTTGATGAGAAATATTATGTATATAGGACGACCCCGAGTTCACGCCTGTGTACCGATTTCAGATGGAAAACGACGGTCGGAAAATAGAGAATGTATGAACATTAATTATTATTTATTACAATGGAACGACTACGGGATACGACGGAATATTCCAATATTATTATGTTGGCATTCTGCCGCCTAGGGCCGTTCACGATTTCTAGACGACACCCCGACGTGAGGATTCCTGCGAAAACGGCAACAGTGGTCGTACATTGCCGTCGACATGAACATAACAAACCTAATTATCGTAAACGGAAATGTATTTTGTGATTTTATTTATCGCATTAATTAAGTAGCAATCGTGTAAATGCATCAGTAAATAATAGTCGGTCCTGTAAAATATTCGAATAAATGTATTCGAACACTTTTAGTTTCTGAGCGCCGCGATGATTCTATTGGTTTTACAATATGATGTGTTTATTATTATTATTTTATCTGTGTATATACTTTTCCGGGCAGAAGGAATAGAGTAATTTTAGTAAAATTGAACATTTTACAAACAGTTAAATATTAGATTCCCTTATATTAAAGTGTATTATAATCGGGGGAAGGAGTGTCCGGTACTTCTGTGCCCCCTAACTACCATAAAAATATGATAATTTTGTATATTTGAGCCGTTGCATATTAATGTGTATATTATGGTTATGATTAGTGATGGGCACTATCGAATAGTTTATACTATCGAATAGTATTCGATAGTCGTCATAGACAATCGAATAGTCTATTCGAATAGTTTTACATGACCGAATGCCGATTTTTCGACAAAAAATATCGAATAGTTCGGTAAACTATCGAATAGTTTGATACCAATTATAATACCGAATAGTTCGGTACACTATCGAATAGTTCGAACCAACCGAATAGTTCGGATCTTAACGATCGATAGTTGAAATAATCGATAGTTTTTAAGTATCTATCGAACAGTTCGGTAGTGACTATTCGATAGTGTCCATCACTAGTTATAATATAATATACAAAATAGCTATAATAATTGTATTACAACACTTCATATGTCTATTCGACAAAAATGTCGACAGATCTATGGGTATAAAAAAAAATATTCAAAAATCGTGGCTTTCAATGTAAAAAGCGTATCATTATCAATAGATAATTTATGTCTGAGATAAGAATATTATTGTGAGAACATCGGTAATATTGGACAACGGAAATCGCGGTGATTTATCGTTATCGTTATGTACAATATTAAATTACACATTATTGTGGACGATACCTCCTACTTATCCGTTATAATTGCGTAAATTGCGTTGACTTTTTTTTTCTTTTTTATTCAAAGTTTAAATTTATTCCTCGACTCGATTAAATTCCTTCACACCTAAGTGCATTCAACACACAATTTTGTAAGATAGGTGGTATACCTATATATACATAACAAAATAAAACATTCTTGAAATTTTTATTGCGTTTCGTCCGTAAAACATAATAATATAATATCTCGCACGGAAAATATGCATATAAATAAAAAGACCGACAATAACTTATGTGAAAAAAAAATAAATAAATAAATAATAATAATAATAATAATAATATGTACGATTTCGATCTGAAACGTTTTAATTTATACTGCCCGTACGGTTTTTTCTTTTCTGGCGAGGACGTTCCGTATAATGTGTTTATATCGGGTGGTGTACACACACGTTCTGTTGGATCCGAGATAATTATTTATCCCGTACCGTTAATAATCACCGAAATATCGTTATTCGAAACGGTCCCCGAAAACTTCGGAAATAAAACGGTCCTCGTAAATAAACGTTTTCACGTAATATTTTTCTCGTCGAGAACATTAAGGAGACACTCGAGAAACTCGCACGTCTCGCGGGGTGGGGGACTCGTCGTCGGTATATTATCATCCGGAGAACGCAATAACCCCGCACACCACCTGTTACACCGTGTCCAAAACAGATAATAATATTGTACAACAGGTACGTTGGTTATGTACGTACGAACATATACGAATATCATATGGTGTATATAACCCGATGAATTATAATACGAAAACATTATCGTAACGTCTGTATACAAAAATATGTACTTTGTCCCATTTTAAATCCTCGAGATATATTAAATTCGGTATGGAATATTGGAGATTTTCGTGTTTGAGGGACATTTTTTTTTCGTCGTTCTACATACTGTTTTCCCGAATCGTACATCGTACCGTAGCCACTGTTTACAGCAATTAAATATTAATCAACCAATGTCGTAAAAAAAAATTGGAATTTCCGGGTTAGAAATAAAATGATATAGGTGTATTTTACTATGTTTCGGTTAACATAGGGATATTGGAGAAAAATGAGCGTTTCTTGATAAGGAACACTGGAATGGCGTATTATATGGGTGACCCAAATGTGGAAAACGGTGAATTATCAAATAAGAACGAACGGAAATATATTATGCCAGATATACTTATACCAAAAAGTCTATAGATAAGGCGTTTATATAGTTAATAAACTGATAGAAACTGTTAAATTAAAATGATTAACTGAAATTAAACAATCGTGTACCTAGTAAAAAAATTTACTGATAGTATCGATGGAAAAATACCTAGAGGGGATCGTTCGAGACAAAGATGGTTAGATACGGGGAAAGTGGATCAAATGTACTATTGAGACAAAGAATGACACGATAGGGCCATTATTAAAATGTTCGACTAAATTGTAGTTAACCGTCAGTTAAGATAGAATACAGTTAAGTTTATCTGGAATTTTAACATCTAATTCGTTATTACAGTGATCATCCATTATCACTAACCATTAATTAAATAATTCCAAAGAGTAGGTACAACGTTTGTAAATTTACAGGTTAATTTTAATCATTTTTGGAATTTTCTTACTACATAATAATTAGTGGATACCAAAACTTCAACTAAAATTAGAGAAAATATTTTACATATCGTGATTTTCTAATAATACAATTCTAAAAAGTGACTGCTAAACTAAATTTTTTATTGTGTAAAATTACAATTAAAATGTAATTAAATTACAAATAAGATACTCTTAAAACAATTTAATTGAATTAACATCAAGTTGCGTCAAAAGTAATTCCGTTATAGTAGTTTGTAATTTGCATTACATTATTTCCCAAGGAAAAATTTTATATTTTATCTATCCATGCCAATTGATTTGAATGGCTTTATTTTTGATATAAAGGAATAACTGATTAATCGATTTCGGTTTATTACCTAATTTGTAAAAGTAAAAGACTACCTCAGAAATATGTAACCTAAAACGTTAAACAATAATCAATAATAATCATTAACCATGTGTAAAATATAAAATATTTTCCTTTCATAAATTCAAAATTAGTCCATCTAAATATTACTATAGTTTTTATAATGAAAGTTATAATTAATAATATATTTATAAAAAAATATTAAATTTTAAAATTCAAATTTTTAGGTATTTAAATTTAATTTACAAGTTATATCAATCAACCTGAGATACTTTTCTTGATTGTATAAAAAAAAATAGTTTATAATATTTTATTAACCCGGTAATATTTATTCAGTAAAATTTTAACAGCTATGGTTAAGTAGTGTTTATCTAATTATATTTACCAAGCGGTAAGTTTGCGTTATTGCTTTAGTTAGGTGCCCACCCATCATATCATAATATAAGAAAATGCTTTAATTTTTAATTTAAATAACAAATGGTAATAAAGAACTTTTTTCCAATATTAATGAAAAATAAAATAAAAACTAAACAGACACACTGTTCTCTAACTAGAATTTAGGTTTCATTATTTGTCTATCAATTTTACATAACTATAAATTATAAATACCCAATAACATTCAAAATATAAATTAACACTAATTTCTGTGGTACCCTTAAATTAACTCAATTTACCCTTAAGGATACAATATTACTTTTTGGGTGAAATAACTTCATAATACGACACAAAATTAAACAGAATTCTTTTCTTCTTTTTTTTTATTCGGAACTGGCATATACATTGTTCAGGAATCCAGGTAACATGTACAGATGTATACAAGTCGATTTAGGCCTATATTGAAAATACACGATTACATTGATTGACACTATTTAAAAATGAGTACTTTATATTGTGTCGCAACAGTGATGTTTGGAACTATAATTCTACTACATTCCACATGATAAAACAATTTACACCCAAATATTTATGTGTAAATAATCCACAATTCAGAATTATTTAAAATTTGGTGAGTGGTCGTTAGTGAAATTTTGTTACCTATGAGATACTTTTGCACATAGATACCTAATAAATAAATAAATATTAAATACAGTAAAAATGATAAGGCATTGAATTTTATATTGTTTTTTTTTTTAACCATTAATGTATTTAAATATTTATTATTTTTAATAATACAATTTAAACAGCCATTTAAAAAGTGAAGGACATAGAGAAGACTGATGAATATCGAAGAAAAATTTAGCGAATTACAGGTCAATTTGAATAAAGTTAGTTCTTCGGAAAATGATCAAAATTCTATTAAATTTGGAACACTTGTAACTCATATTTATTTATGTATCAAAGATAAAGAAAATGCTGACTACAAATCAAAATGTATTTCTATGATATTGGATTTCAGTGATACACCGCAAGATGTTAGTGAAATATCCTTTAAAAACTATTATACATACACAGTGTCCGTACTATTGATGAAAATTTCTTACAATGATCCTAATAGATACAAAAAGTGGTATATAGCAATCGAGAAAAAGGTACCTACTGAAAAATATGGTTAACCACAAAGTTTGTAAAAATACGTTAAAAATAATATTATTAAAAATTACAAATTTTAGATACTTATGAACAACGCTCATTCAGAATTTCAATCACAAGATAATATTTGCATTAAATCAACTGAAAGTAATGTTGATTGGTCAGATTTGTACAAAATAAAATTCATCATACGTCAACCGTCACCGAATTGGAAGGACTTTGGCATAGATGATATAAAAATATTTACTAAAACTCAGTTGAAAAAACAAAATAATAGTATTCATAAAAATGTTATTGATAATACAACAAAAACTATAAAAAATTCAATGTTCATCATTGAAAATAAGGATTTAGACCACACTTTAAACCCTGGTGGATATATTATTGATTAAAAACATTACATACAATTTATAGATAATTATCAATGAATACATACATTATATCAACATTATTTATTGAATCATAGACTATTTCTCTACTATGTTTTAGCTATAGTTTTATAAAAACTTAACTTAATTTAACTGTCTTGATACATCTGAGAACATGTAGTAGTTAATTCAATGGATCTGTCATTGGTCCAAGGAAAAAAGAACATAAATCTTAAGTTTAAGAAAAAATAAAATGAAAAAAATACGTCGTACGCATGGTTTTTAAGGGGTTCTGTATAGGAAATTTTAAAGAATTATTTAGAAAAATGAAAATCCAACCATCTAAAAATGTTTAAATATATTTTTGAAACAATTGAAAAATAGTCTTGTGTCAATATCTTTTTTATTGTCATGTAATCACGTATAAACATGTTTACGCATTTTTTATATATATTAACATGAGAATATCGTAGAAAGATTATATTGAAATTAAATTATAAATATCAAAGTTATCTAGTGCCCTACTTAGCCAATTTTAGCTATGTGGATTTTTATACATTTTAATTTTGATTTGTTAAAAAAAACTTTTGATTTTTTTTTTTTTAAATAACTATCAATTAAAAATATCTATGTGTCGAAAAAATGTTATGTAGAGTATTAGAAAATTTCATTAGCTATAATTTGGTTTCAATTTAGTATTTCAATATGTTTGTGAGTTGATAAAAATGTATAGACACAACGTCTTCTTACGGTTTCGTGGGCGAATTTTACACGATAAAAATATAGATTTTTGGCCCATCGTACGTAGATTTGTAGCAATTGATTGAGATTTTTAGTATTTTTTCTTATTTATCCTTTCAAATTGTTTTAAATAATTGAAAATTACTAAATATTTCTTGACCGAATATTAAAATAAGTACCTATTGGATAAAAAAAAAAAAAAAAAAAAATGGAAAGAGTAAAAAGCAGACTAAAAGTTAATTTGTTGCCGAATTCGAATTTGTATTCTGCATCCAAATCGAACTATATATCATATCGTACGACGGACCAAACGCATATGGTCACTTTTGAGTAAAATTAAAAAAAAAAAAAAATTAATAAAACAAATACAAACGAAAATGTACACGCGTGTGCCTACGCGTACGTTGTCGGTGTGCGCAATAATGCTGGTAGGTAATGTTATTATATAATAATTTACACATAGGTACTAATATGAAAATTTAATGAAATTTGAAAGTTTATCTATACGCGCACCTTAAAATTAGACAACGAAGCCCTTTTCCTGTGCTATATTAGTGGACGGCCTTTCTATCCGACGTGTAAAGATATTTTAACGAGTAAATATCGAATTAAATATAGTAAAATCCACCTAACCAATTGTGAACGTTCGAAACAGTACCCACATCGAACGTCTAGAATATTAGTCGCTGTAATATTTGGTTTCCGAACAAATTATTTTCGGCAACACGACCGGTCGTTTTTGATTATTATATATATTTTTTTTTTTCAATAAAAAAATAATATATACATATATATATAATAAAATTAAAATAACGAATAATTGTTGTACGCTAAGGTTATTTTAATATAATTCTAAGTGTAATAAACCCTAAGAAAATCACGTGTTATCATGTGTATATTTATTACACGAATCATAAAATAATGGCATAGGTACTGTAATACATACATATAGTAATATGTACGAGCAATATAATATAATACTCACTACATTACTGTACCACCTCTATATATGTTATATAGTTTTATTGTAGTGCGCATTACGGGTATTCCAACAAAATTCAATAAATTCTCTACGCGCGAACAAATAAAATAAATCGATAAAACATTCGCATTAATATCGGGAAAAAAAACGTTTTTTTTTTTTTTTCTCATACATTTCGTATTTAATACCAGTATAAAAATATACCTATCGTATATTTATATGAAGGCATTTAAAAAGAAAATAAACAATAACCTTACGTGCATAAATTTGTAAAAGAAAATAACGTTCAAATATCGCTGTTAAATCAAATTATAATAAGTATATTATATATATATATATATATATATTTTATATATTGTAAAATGTTTGGTGATAATTAATTATTATTTAAAAAAAATATTATATTATGTAAATTTGACGTCACGTAATAATGTATTAACCCGTTAAATTTAATTGAATTAAGTTATAAAATGAGAAGATGCGCTGCATTTTTTTTAAATTTAAATTTATATACATATATATTTTTACTATTGGATTATTTTTCAATTAATTTTATTCACATTGTATATATGAATATATTCTTTTTAGTATTAAGAAGTGTAAATTTGTTTTATGTTTAAATTATATTTAATATTATTGCTTTATTTATCTTAATAATGAATACAAATTTAAAAATTGTGCTTTATTTTTTTTTTCTGTAATCAATATGTTGGTCTATAGACTATCATTTGTGTGTAATAGTAGAATGAAAATAATAAATTAACACATATTAGTTAAGTTAAAATCGACCCAAAATCATTCAGTGAAAAGTTAATAGTTGAGAAGACGCCATGTGTTCTAATTTTAAGAGGTTCTGTATAGTCTATTTTAAGGATATATTTCGAAATATTAGAATCTAACAATTTAAAAATGTTGAAAAATATAATTAAATGTAGTCCTATAACCAGAACCATATTTTTATTGTGAAATATTAATAAATAATTATTGAAACTAAGCGAAACCTGTTTTGGCAAACGCACATTTTTGAAAAACGGTAATTCCAACATCTTATGACTTCTATAAAAACTTGAACATCATGAAAATATCTAAATTTTTATTTAAGCATTTTATTCCATAAGATTATTAGAAGTCAAGATATGTCTTTATATTTCACGGAATTGTCTATTTTTAAAACTCTTATAACTCAATTAATAATAATAGTTTTATCGAATATCACCAATGTAAAAATATAGATCATCTTATCATTTTTTTTATTTTTTTTATCAATATTATATGCCAAAATAATTCAATTTTTAGTAACGTAGATCTCCCAAAACATATTTCACGAGCGGAAACGCCGCAATTTTACTTCTTAATAAAATGTACAATTCATTTAGTTTTAAGTTAAAATGGAAAAAATTATTAACTTATCTTTAGTTCATAAAACATTTTACTTTTCTATTTTCATGAAAACATTATACTTAAATCATTAAAATTATTCAAAAATAGTTTTATTTAATATTAAATTAATAAATATTTTAATTATTTTTATAATAATTACCTATTTAAAGTTATCTTAAATTATTTATCCACCCTCATTATGAATAATTGATTATTACAATTTAAATATCTATATTTAACTAATGAAGTTGAAAAAAATCAACTTATAAACTTTTCATTACATTTATAAATATAGTTCACACCTTCCTTTATATAATACATATTTAAATAATCTGATATAAAAATAAATAATATATATATTTTAAATATATTAATTGTTTAAATTTAAAATTTAAATCTTCCTTTAATTGCTTGAAATTTAAGAAAATTTAAATCGTTCATAAAATGCGTCAGAAAACACGTTCTTATAATGTTATTATGAAAAGTCGATTCATCAAACTATTTTCAGAAAATTTCAACTATATTTATATAGGCTTTTAATAAATTTTCCATAAAAGAAATTTGCATATTTCTGTTTTTTTTTACAATGAAGTTAATTGTTTTTTAATACCATATAGCCGTTTGTTTTAAAATGATTTTTATTTACAAGAGATTACATTGCGTTTGGTAAATGTAAATAATGTTATATATATTTTTTTTAGTTTTTTATATATAACAATATTTTAACTTTTAATTTTTTTCAAGTTAACTGCACGTTTCTGTTGTAATTCTACTCGTTTGCGATTTCCAAAACTCTAAATAGATACCTATGTTGAACGTATTTTTATAACTAAAACAATTCGAAACTTAATTTTGAAAAAAAAAAAAAAAAATCAAAGAAATGATTTACCCGTCCATGTTTGAATTATCATTTTTCACAATATTATTGCAAATATTTACAGTAAACGTGTATAAACATAATGTGAATTTTCAGTTGTATTCGTGTAAATTATCTCTTATTTCTCGTCTTGTTTAGGGTAATTTGCATAATATTCAACAGTGAACATACACATACTATACCTATATATACCGCATATAGCGTATAATATACGGAATACATATAAATATTAAATACTGCAATATATATATATATAAACGAACGATTGGTATTTTGGCCATTTAATTATTATTTTGCCGTGTATAATTCCTATCTACAAGGAAAGCGTAAATTTATGTTGTAAACAACTATATTAATAAATTTAACAGGACGTATAAATGCACGATAATATATAATATATATTATAATCAATTATTCAGAATTTAATATTTAATATGCAAATCAAATGATAATATACGATTATTATCATATACCTATAGACAACTTATTGTTTATTCTCCGTGTGCACAAATACACTTTGTTTATCAATATTATATGCGTGTTAATCGGTCCGGGCGAAAAATTATGCTTTACGCGTTACAAAAGTGATGAAAATTTCAGCGATTACCAGACTTTCGGCCGTATGTCAGGGGGTGGACACTAAGCCGAAATCCATAAATCGGTCGCCATGTTCTCGGGTGCGATGTTATCATTGTTTATACCACATAATTTATACCACAATAGACGCTATCAGTTAACTGTCCTATGCTATCTCAAGTTATCAGTACAGAATATTCTGTGATATCAGTACGTCGGATTATACCGATATATTCTTTTATTCTGTGATTATACAATTATTCTGTGAGTATAATAGTATAGCTGCTCGGCTGACATCATGGTATAAACACCGTATAAATAACGATAAAATCGCACCCGAAAACATGGCAACTGATTTTCACGCCGTCCTATGCTGCCTGTATAAATTCTATTATCAGTGACCATTCTGATTCTTATATTCTGTGCGTATGTGTAAATACTACCGAGCGTTTTCCATTTAAACTTTTGTTTTGCCGTTTATCACGCAGGGACGCATACATTAAAATTGCAATTGATTTCTCCTCCGTCCGCAAAAATCGCACGTTCATATACGCGTTTAACGGAGCGCCGGATCTATTGATTTCACAATGATATTTATTATTAAACTGCAATTACAAAATGTTCGTGCAGTATAAAATATATTGACAATATCGTTAAAAGGCGTTACGCAGACGGCACCAGACAATGTTATTAACTATAATTCGTTTTTTATTTGGTATTTTTAACATGTTTGTACGTTGATAAGAGCGAAAAATGCTAAATGCAATATTTTCATTAAAAAATCGTCGGTGTTCGTCAATTGCGCCGAAAATGTTAGACTACCTGGAATGTATACATATTTTGCGCCGGTGAATTTTTCACGGATCAAAAAGGTATACATCAACTGCGCCAGTAAAATATCAGGTATACGGTATACGGTATACTACGGCGCACATTGTTCCAAGACGCGGTTTGCCCGGACAAAATCAATATTTCCGTAGTAAGCCAATATTTACTAATATTTTTTTTATTCATTTAATAGGCAACTTATAAACTGCTGAAACATAATAAACTTCGACAAAATTCACGTAAAAATGTTTAATGCCAAGATGCGCATGTTTGTAGATCAATAAAAATACCTACTTATAAAAAAACAATTGCTGAGCATGATGCAAATTAAAGATGATTGTGTTTAGTTTGTTCTTTGAAAATTGTAGTTTTACTCTCGTCCATATGTACAATTTAGCGTTACAACATTTTTCAGCACATCGCCACTTACGTCCATTTTTAGTAAATTCTTTACATGAAAATTTATAATTTTGATGAATAATTAGTTTTTTACCACGTTCACTCAAAATTACTTCCATTAGAATTAAACTAAATAATTTTTTTTTAGTATTATTACAATTTTTAATATATTGATTTTTACGCACACGGACGACTACACGAGAAATGACGATTGTACGAGATACGAAACAAGACTACATAATATTGATTTCAAAAATGCAATAATAGGTAAAATTATTCGTACAACATAATTAGTGTTAATTTCCAGATAACATAGTGTTATCTGGAGATTAACACTAGCATATTATCGCATTTTCGTAAATTTTTTTGTCAATTTTCATTATCACATAATTTCAAAATGTCAATGTACAAAAATAAAATGTTGGAAACGTGTAAATAATTTCGTCTCATGTGGATGATATACCTACGACATGTGTAAATAGTGTATACCTAACCACGTACTTCAATATCGACCGGCGCAATTGATGTATGACCTTTTTTTATCCCACATATTTTTTTTTTACCTGCGATTTTCGGCGCAATTGACATATACCCAAAAAATCGTCGGTGTGACGTCCTTTTAATAGTTTATAATTGCCATCTTATATACTATAATGTTTAATAAACTTTGGTTTTAAGCAACAATTGTGAACGATTTTTTTCATGGTCTTGTAAAATAAGGAACAATAATTAGAGAAATTAAAATTAATTATAAATTCCCAAACCAATTTATTATACACAATTTTTAATCATTTTTATTTTTGTTTTCCAAATGTTGAAATAATTTATAAATTTATTTCATGTTTAGAACAATAAATGCCTAATAACTGAAAACGTTTATAAATTTAAAATGTAACTGGTTATTATAATATACTCTTAATTTTTAGTAAAACTATAAGTTATGTATAATAAAAATGATATTCCAACTTTCATCAAATTATGAACTTATAAATGTAATCTGTTCAAAATTGTATTATTTATATTGTGTTTAATACGAGGTTTTCTACAAAATGAGTTGGCGCTATAATTTATTTGCTGCAATTAATAGTCTCCTAATTCAATTATAGTATTTTATCATAATCTATAAAAAAGTTATCTAAAACGAATGATGTTACATTTTTTGAAAATACATTTTATTTAAGATAAGTTTTGATCTGCTACATCTCAGTTAATTTTGTTTAGTATTGAAATTAAGCACTGCTTTTTTAGAATTAAAAAAATTAAAATAATTAAAAACCGGGATAAACTTAAAAATCCTTAAAAAAAAAAAACTAGATATTCCGACAAACTCCATTTCGGTGTACGGACTAAGGTCAAACGTCTGAGATATTTAGTGTGCCTTGTGGTAGGTACCTACATTTTAGGACACACACGTTTATTACATCAGTAATTACCAAATGTTTTTTTTTAATCTTAATTATTTCGTGTATTTAAAAACCACTATGTAATCAGCATTCGGTTTTTGGTATAATTATTATTACAAGGAGGTTCTCGGAGCGCATACATTTTGCTATTTTTTAATAGTCAACCGATTAGTCTCTTCCGAGTATATCTTCATTGGTAAAGATATTTGAAAAAAAAAACCAGTAAAGTATTCGTCTTTAACCTCGTTTCTGGTAATACGAGTTTTGTTAATTTAAAGACATTTTTTTGTTTTTGATTTTTTTATAATGGTTCTTGAATACTTCCCAATAAACCTTTTGTAATCTTAAATATTTAATGTAACATTAATAGTTAAATGTTTATTAATAAACATTTGATGTAACGTTAATAGCTGAATGATTAAGATTAAGTATTTAATAAACATTGAATGAATGTAAAATAATTAATGTTTAAAGTTTAATGTAGAATAACATTTCATTGAATATTTAAATAGATATTAAATGTTTAAAAATTAATATTCAACATAACCTTTAAAAAATAATGTTTAATAAACATTATAATTTTGTTCACATTTCAATGTTTAGTGCATATAGGAGGATAAATTTCAAAGGAGAAAGACCTAAATAAATTATAATATCTTCATGTTATAAATTACCAGTTTTAGCAATAATCCATTATAATGTTATTCTCCAAGAGGATATGTCCCTCCCTTAATCCCTCATGGCCATAGCCACCTATGGATATTGAGTTTAAAAATGGGAAGGGGTATCTAAAACCATGAAAATATATGTCCACTTCTCGGCTTCCTGCAACAAAGGTGTTTTGGAATTGAGACCTAATTGCCCCGTGGAATACGATAATAACGAAAAAATAGGCACGGCAAATGAGGGGACATTTTTGAATAGTTATTGCGAATTTAATAGTAATCAAATCGTACTCAGTCTGATGTCAAAATGTATTATACACTCTGGTATATAACATAATATAAGTATTTTTTTTTTTTGGTATTCTCTAGAGAGGATTATGTCCCTTAATAAGCACCGATGTTTAGGTGATTTAAGCAAAAGGGGGGTGTAGATAAAACCTTGAAACGCTAGGTTTACTTCTCCTTGAATTATGAGCAATCCAAAATTCAATTTTGAACTACCTAAAAAGGTGATATTTAGTATGTTATATACCTCAATATACAACACATTATGTCACCGGCCGGAATTCGTTCTAAACACCATTGAATGTGCTGCCGCGATTTAAAAAAATTCTCTTCCTCTGCCGTGCCTGTAACCGTATACCATTACTGGAACATTATACGTACTCAAATTTCCAACTAAGTTTGTATCATTGGAGTGTAGCTCGGTCGGTTAAGTGTGAGTACGAAATTTGTTAAGTAAGTGATGGTCGGAGGTTCGAATCCAATTATCGGAATTAAAATTTGTTGGAAAATTTACGGCAAAAAATTTTTTTTTATTAATTTATTAATATTATGCATGTTGCAGTATGAACTATAAAAAATTGTTCAAATAAGGTCGACCGAAAGGTTTAGCAACATACGATCAAACCAAATTTAATGTTTATTTAATGTTAAACATTACATTTTAAGGTTGCATACTAGGTTTAATAAGTGTTTAAATGTTTATTGGGTAATTACTAATACATTTACGAAGCTTTTCGATCGATATAACGGTATATACTTTCTGTATACGTGAGGTATTAACAAAAAACTCAAAATAATAATAAAACTTGAATTTCAGTTTTGGTTTTTATATTATAGTATTTATTATGCTTTCACGGTAAATATCACTAGAAACGTGTATAACGATGTGTTGTTTACGTAAGATTAAAATTGTTATTGGATTTTTACCTTGAGAAATATTTTTAAAATATTTTCTACTATGGAAAAATTATGTTTTCTCAAAATGTCCGTTATTTTAGTCATTTGTTTAAAAATAATATTTGTAAGACAATCGTATTACGATGTCAATGTATTGAATTTTTGTTTATATTCATGCCAATAAAAATTTGCACTCTTATAATAACATAATGTGGGAAACAATAATTTCCTTTGTCTTTGGCAGCAAAAATTAAACATTTTACGAACCGCGTGGTATGCGAAATATAATAAAATGATAATAATCGTATTATCTTTAACAACGGTTTTCATATAAAATCTCCACAGTATATTATTATTATCAAACGAATAACAATGTAATTCACAATAGGTATAATACAATTGAAAACATATATAAATAGAGATAAGTAAAATGTATTGTTTTATATTTCAACGCGCGGAGTATAATTTAATACTTATATCCAAAAGTGGGCATTAATCAGTTAAAAATTAATTTTAATACTTTTGAACTCGACTAATTAGGTCACTGATTATAGTTCAGTAACTAAGTAATTCAACTAGTTTATATTATCATTGGTTTAACTTAACTTTTATTCGTTAATTTTTATAAGCATTCAGTTTAATTCGCTCGTAAAAATATGAAATTATTGTTAGATGAACTATATTTTAATAAATGTACAATAATATATTGACGTGGACTATAAAATTCATGTATTTATAATTCAGTAATTTATCATTGATCCAATTTTGTTTATTATTGCAAATCTTTCCATTCATTTACAAGTGACACCAGTGACGTATCTCCGATATATTTTTTTGTCGTTAGTTTTGGTGGTTAGTTTTTTGGGCAGTGGCGTCATTTCAGGTTTTATTAGACGGGGGAAAAATTTTGATCAGTCCATTTACACATAAACAATTATTATTCTTTCCATATTTTTTTTTCTACTTACCTTACTCGTGTCGGTCACTGTAGACACTGTCGTATATACTGGGACGGGCGCGTACGGCAATACGAAATAATGAAATGTACATTTTAACACAGCACGTAATTTCGTCAAAGTTACGTCGTTTTCGTTTTTAAATTAAGGATCGCAAGAAAAATATAATTTTAAAATAAAACGGAGAAATCAAATATTAAAATGGTAAAATAATGCAGGTATATTATAATTAAAAACAAGGGCACGTAAAAACACGTCTCGTCTCCTCTCGGAGACGTTATCGAGTACCTACCGAGGACCCGACAGAGTGACCAGAAAAAATATCATATTATGATTTTTATTAACAATCGTTATTATAAAAAAAAAGTGCGAAGTAGACAATTTCTGAGAAAATCACATTACATAGTATTGTTAATATATTCGTTATTATATAATTCATAGTATTTTTTGGTTGGCACCAACGGATATTTCACACACTAGCCGCTACTGTACTATATACTTAAGTATATTAGGTCAAACCAATTTTACGGAATTATATTTTTGGTTTTTATTATTCACCTGTGACCTGTTGATGACCTACGGTTAATCGTTACATTTAATTATATTTTTAATACTCATCTCGGCACATATTCTTTTTTTATAATATAACCTATAGCTAAAAGACGAATTTTTTTTTATGTAAAACTCAAATTTGAATTTTTTCTGATTGACGCCATGATTGTACTTATACGGCGACATAATATACCTATACATATATATATATATATATATATATATTATAGTACCCATAACTAGTTTATGTTTTCGCCTGCTTGGACGTTTGTAAATGCAAAAAATTTCATCATTGTTAATTGTCAAAATATTATATTGTATTGTATCGAAATATTTATATTAAACATATTACACTACCTAAACATTTTATAGGTTTCATATTTGTATTTTTCTGGAATTATTTTTTTAACGACCAAACATTAGAGTTCATTTCTCCAGAGATAGTAATAATACCTATCTTGAATTTTTTTAAATCCGTAAAAAAAGTAACCACTGATTTTTCATTCACGAGTTTAGCCCCGGGAACAATAACACATGTATTCTTACCTCTGGTATAATATACACTAAATATAATATTATAACATCAAATACAAATTCAATGTTTTATATTAATAAATTTACAATCTTCGACAAATACACATGTATTTATTATCATAAATCCAATTAAATTAACTTTTATCAATTTTAAATTTATATTTTAAAAATAATACAGTTAATTATATTTGTATAATATAATGTTGAACAAACCATAATATGGTACCTATAATTAAAATATTAATAATCCAGAATGTAATTTATACTCGTATAATTTTATTTTCAGACCAAAAACTTCATTTGTGGCAATTATTGGTAAAGCAGATTCTTTTCCATACCTACCTAATTTCTATATATTTTCTGAATTACTCAATGTTAGTTTAATCAAAGTGGCTAAATTATAGTGACGTATGAATATTAAAATTATATAAATGCTTTCACACAAATTATATTATTACAATAATAAATTAAATCCTATTGTGTTTACATCTATGATAATATATTATGAAAATTTTAAAAATTAATTTGTAATAATTAATTTAAAAACTGATTATAAATTAATTTTATTTGGTATCGTCAGATATAATCATTAAAACTGTTTAAGCCATTATTTTTATAATATGATTAGTTGTATGTTCAATTAAATTTTCAAAAAGTATCATAATTGGTATCTATTGAAAATATAAATCTTAATAAGCATAACCTAAAATACATTATACAGTAATACTATATACAAATAAAAAGTGAAATATTGCAAATAATTGTATATTATTTTAATTTAAACTCATGTTAATATTTTTTTTCTAATTTACCTTTTAATCTAACTGATATACTCAAAATCATTAAATAATTATTATAAAGTAATTCAAGACCTTTTTTGTTAAAAATATGCGTTTGTATATAGAGTTAGTTTCTCGAGTTAATTTTATACAGTAATATATGCATAAGTTGAGTTAAATTTTATCTAAGAGAAAATATTAAAATTTTCATCATTATATTTTAATCTGTTTTACAAGGTAAATATTAATTTGGTAAATGATTTCATAACATGAAAAAATTATTTCGAGAACATAAGTTACGTTATAGTCGTTTTTTGAATTTTTTTAACTTATATTGACTAGTTTAAATAATGAATGAGCCAGCTGTTCAGGCTTGTATATTATTATCGGAGTAGTAATAAGCGCGAAAAAATGCGCTGTGTTTATTATTTAACGAATAGACACCGTCACGGTCTTAGGTATACCTACCTCACCTATACCCACGTAATAATAATATATATATTTTAATATTTATCAAAGTGACTGATTTATGCATTTTTTATTATTGTCGTCGGGTTGAGTGCTCTCGCATGACGACTTGACGTGTAATTAAAAAGTAATCCGAATCGTGAAATAATTAAACAAGCAGGTATGTCTACCTAGTCCTCTAGTCGATCCAGGAATGCGCTTTACAAATGCGATCGCCGTTAAAAAACGTGAGAGAAACTTACACTATTTTGGATATTATTTATAAGTCCATTATTGTTTTTTATTGATCGTATAACTGTACCGTTAAACTCGGACAAAGTTATCGGTTATTGTTTATTTACGACCAAATGTAGTAGTAATTTATTATTATGAGTAACGTTTTCGAATGTGTAAAAGGTCCAAACACCGAACAAGTATTACTAAAACGGAAACTATTTATCGAGTTTTATCTACAGATACATTATTATATTATATTACACGTGGCTTTATAGAGGTATAGAGCATAATATTATTTAGTAGGTACACTGACGCAGAGCCGCAGGTACCAATATACTGATACTAAAAACCGTTTTCTAGGATTATTGTGACTGGATTGGTTTTTAAGTGTCCACATAAATTATATTATACTGATAATGACTAATATATGTACCTACTACATTTGTTTTGTTCGTATTTAAATCGATTATTGGTTAGACTTGAGTTTAAAAGTAAAATAAAAAATGTTCTACGAAATAACTATTGTCCAGTATAGAGCTTTTTTTTTTTTTAAATTAATAATTATTATATTCGTTTTTTTTCCGTTAATACTTATAATTAAAAATATATTGTAAGATGTCATTTAAGAGTAAAATAAATTATCTACTTAATATTATAAATCATTTTCTGAATGAAAAATAAAAATAAATTGTGACGTTAAGATGGAAATAGTACCGAATACAGAATCTCTTCATTCTGAGTAGACAAAATATTATTTTACATGTAGTACCGTTTCACTCCAAACGTTAATCATATTACTTAAAAGCAATAATTGAACCTTGAGCCTGAGGGGCACATAGGATAATAATCCAATACGAACTATTGCCAAAAGTCAACTTTTCAGGAAGGGGTTTTTTTTTTATATTTACGCATACTGTATATATCTAAATAAATAATTTGCGATTGTAAAATACACATCATAAACTTATTTTACTATCAAAATTTGCTTTTATTCGTGTTATCAAAACTTTTATGACAGTTTTAAAAACATACTATTATCGGAAGTAGAATAAGTTATACACTCAGAAATAGTTTCGCATGTATAATATTGTTTCAAAATTATACCTACTCGTTATTAATTACAGTTACATTAAATTTAACACAAGTTACATTCTTAGGTATACAAACTTGAACCATATATAACAATAAAAAATTGATTAGCTTTTCTATCCTTGAAATTAACCACTAAACACAGAAAAACAGTTTTGAAATTGAAATGGTACATACAATATTTTGGTACATTATGATAATACAATAACTCATTGACACCAACTCTTATTAAATAAAATGAATTATTTTTTGTTTTTATGTCAAATAAATCTTGAAAATTAAAAATGATCTGATATATAACAATATAAAAACTAGTAGTTATACTTAGTGAGTACAAACTAAAAGGTACATAGACATATTTTAATCAATGATTTGAATCAACTACAGTTTATAAATTAAAATTAAGTTATTACTTATTGTTAATATTTTTACTTAACTAGTTTATTTGGTGTACTGTTAATTGATCAAAATGATCAAGTTAAAAATCTAAAAAACTATGAGTATGTTATTTATTACCTAATGAATTTTCGTTCTTTAAATGTTTAAAAAAATTACCTCACTTAGGATTCAAATTTTATTACAAAATAATATTTTTTGTTCTAATGAAAAATGAAAACTATTAATTGAAAAATTATTTTAGTTTAGTTAACTAGTATACATTTTTGCTAAAAATTTACTTTTATTTTGTTATTACGGAAAAAAAATTAATTTTACAAAATGGAAAATTCAAACTTTACGGATAAAAATTAGTTATTTGTTTAGGTTAACTAAAATCAAATTTTAACTTTTATCTTTAACTAGTTAAATCATAACTTAATTAACTTTTAACTTTTTTTAAATAAAATATAGATAACTTAAATTTAAAGTTTAAATAATTCATTTTTTTATTCACTTTTTCTATCCTTGATTCTTAATCTTGACCTAAGATTATTTAACAATTTGTAAAAACGACAAATTAAACTTTCAGTAGATACTTAACACGATGAATAAACTGAAGTTTGCTATAATGAATTTTGTGTGTTACTTATAGGTATATGCATTTTTTTTAATGTATTTATTGGTTATAATAATTTGTTTCTACTCTATATTTAAAAAGAAATAGAAAAAACCCGATCAAGCAATTAACTTACATCCAAGGGGTAAAAAACAAGGGTGCACGCAGGTGAATATTCAGAGGGGAACAACTTTAATTTGTATTAAAAATCAAAAACACTATTATTATTATGGGGGGGGGGGCACTTGCGATTTTTAAAGGGATCTGTATAGGCAATGTTTAATAAAAAAAAAATCTAACAAATTTATAATATTTAAGTACATTTTAGAATTAATCTAAAAATAGCTTTGTACCTCTTTTTATTGTTGTGCAATCACGATGTTTCCGCCTAAAAGACCAGTAAGCGGGATAAAATTTTGGAACTTAGGAAATTCGGATTTAAAATTTGAAAACAGATTTAAATTTGTCAGCCTGTCTTTTAGAAGACGGTCGAGGTATTTTTCTTTATTATTGCAGATGAAAATAAAATCAAAGTTATATAATATTTACTTTTATATAAATTTTGTAATCAGTTTTGTAGATAAAGAGTAAAATAATTTATTATCAACAAATTTGAGTATTATTAGGTAGATACTTATTACTTACAAAAAGGCCATTTTGACAATATATCATTAAATTATAAATTAGAACGAAAAACATAATATTCACATAGATGTTTTTATTATCAATGAATATTCACCAATTAACGGCTATAGTGATAAGGTTGGTTTTAACAATATATTGTATGGTGTACATGTATATTTTGATAATAAATAAACGGAAATCTATGATTACAAATATTATCAGCAAAAACATGGATAATGGTCATTGGTAATTTTAATTTTTAATCCACAATTTTTGTTCAATATTGAAGGTATTGTTATAAATAAACAAATAACAATACTTTAAAAATAAATAGTTCTATAATCACTGCAGTCTGCAAGTACCCGCGATATTGGGATATTAAATTTGAATTTTGGATATAATTTTTTCAACTTAGTGGAAAATCTACGAGAGGAGTTGTCTCTCCCCTCCCTTGTGAGAGCCCTTGATAAAAACGTGATCATGAGATGTCATGGGGGAGTTATGTCGCAGATTTTTAAAAAAAAAAAAAAAAAATAGGAAAAATAAATGAAAATAATATTTATTATAATAATAAAATATTATAATATTCAAAACATGGATTGATAATGATGGTAGTTCAGACAGAGGTATTGAGGTAGTTCTCAACAATGAACAAACTATCCTAAAATCTTCGGAAACTTGATTTTGTTTTTGAAATTTAATTTCAAATCGTTTAAAGCAAATAATTATTAGAATATATTGAATATTTTACAATATATTATCACGTGCATTAAAACGGTGTAGGTACTTATCCTCCAAATGTTATTGTTTTCATGCATTTTTAATATTTATATTAAAAATATTAACTTTTACGATAATATATCTTTTATATATATTTTTTATATTAAAATACGAGTCACTATTTCCTTATCATATTATACTCAATTTAGTTTCGTAGAAATAACGTTAACAGTATAGACGATGGTGAGATCCATTTGAAGTAAACATATTGTATTATATATATATATATATATATATTTTTTTTTTTTTTTTAATAAAAAAAAAATAATAATACTTTTTGAAAGCTTCTGCTCTGACAAAAATATATAAGGAAATAGTATTTTTTCTCGTCTCACGATAATATAAGCTCTAACAAAATCAAACAGTTTTAATATAAAAAATTATCTGCGATGAAAACTCTCGGGAAATAAAAATATATTATATACATATATATATATATATTGTACATCTGTCGCAACAGGAATTTTCTAATAATAATATCGAGAATCGATTGGAATTTTCATACATAGTAACTGATAATAATAATAATAATAATAATAATAATATACATGTATATTAAGATGACGCGTTTTACGGCCTCTGACGAAATTTCATCTATGTATAATATTATAATATCACATTTACACAAGTATAAAATTGAATACCTCAAGCTATATAAAACACGACGTATAAAGAAACCATAATATTCTGAGCTCTTATATTCGATAATATCACTCGTGATTTCAATTCAAATTAAAATCTATCGATTTCTTTTCACGACAGTAACGTTTCGTTCAAAACCTCTGAAGTATAATATAATATAAAATTATGATATTTTTATGCACAACGGATGCGGTGATTTCGTCATAGGTGAAGATTTTTGGTCCAAAAACTTTACAGTCCTGTAGTGAACGTATGGCTGATTCTTTTCACTTTTCCGACTAATGTGTTCGAAATTGTTGGATGTTTTTTTTTTAGCGAATTGTAAGAAAATATTTAGTAATATTGTTGCTTATCTAACACTAATAGAACAGACATTTTTTAAAAAAAAAAATTCGAAAAATATATTAAAATCTGTATTTAGATTTGTTGAATATTGTTGGAAAGATCTCACGATTCATCGAGAGCCAGTTTAATTTCCATAGAAATTAAAAGTAAATAAATATTGCATAAATATATGCAATTTTGAAACTTCACGCAATCTACAAAATATATATTCTATAATTTAAAAAATTGTACCTACCGATAGTAATATTTTTAATAGTGAAAATTTTGAACAGTGACAGATAGGGAAGCTACAGAGCCCACCGAGTTTTAGGATTTCTACCGACCCAAAAAGCATTTTTGACCTTTTTAAAAAAATATTTTTATGAACTATGGTGTACCGACTATTAAGAACTTTCCTAATTTCACTTTAAGTTCGTATTCTGTTTATCACACATTACTTAATCGGCCTAAATATCGCGCGGCCCACCAAGACTTCCTCGGTAGTTCGTCTAGCCAATCCGGCTCTGATTCTTGAAAAGTCTCATGATTTATAGGAAGTTCATTTTACATGCATTTATATATATATATATATTCGTGCAAGCAGGCCAACATTTTCTAAACTGTCGTGAAGTTTTTGGCGCACTTTCAAAAATGTATAGAAATTAAACTATAGTTTCCAACATGTCGTGAAACCTTTCTAAATAATTTCCGACAACGAACAAACCTAAATACACAATCTAGGATAACTTTCAAAGTATCGAAAATATTGTACTGTTATCGTGAATATAATGACGTTTTTAGATAATTTTCTATTACTCATTTATCGACGAATGTACCACAAATTGTTGAAATGGTTTTCTGTTACATGTTGGTTATTAAGTTCACAGACGTACCTATTCAACATAATACACGGTGTTACATTTTTAAAGCGTGATATATGATATAAAAAATTATGTACTTAACAATAATTTTTAAAAATATTTATCGTTACTGGTAATTTCAGAGTCCCAAGGAAATATTAACCGGCATCAGTGGTTCAACAAGGATATTGTCAAAAGGGAGGGGTAGGTTCCCAGACAGTTTTAATAAATCACTTTTATTCACTATTTTATAGCAGCATATGACAAATTCAATCTTCAAAGAAATCTCAAACCAAATTTTGATAAAAAAAAAAAAAAATATATATATATATATACGTATATATTAAATATTAAATGTATAAAATACATATTTTATTTACTATTACAAGTACATAAAGGAGGTAGTCTGTAGTATGTTGTAGTCTGAACCCGAAATCAAATAAAAGCAATGTAACATTAATTTATTAATGAATTTTTTTTATTTTTTTTGAATGTCGTGTTTTTCTTATCATAAGATTGTGATCATAATATTTCATTTCATGGCCGTGTAAAAATGGGTCCTCGCAGAAAGAGATGCTCAATTATTTTTATAGCTTTATTATGATATAATATGTGTTCTGACTTGTATATTTATATAAGGATCCATGTTACCACTGCTATTGATTATATATATTATATAATATATAATGAATGCTACAATTTCAATAGGTATACTTAATTCATTACCAAAATTTCGTAATAACTTTATTTCCAAAATACAACATACCAAAATTAAAAAGAATCTTAAAATTTAACTTAGTCGTTATTTATTTAAGCTTGCTGTTACCATGTGCTAACATAATACAATCAATTGTTAAATCGTATATAAACAAGAAGTTTTATTATATTTTTTTTTATTTTAATTTTAAAATTATTTGTCCATAATAAAATTAACATATCATGTTTATTGATTTTACTGTGGATGTGATTAGGTATGTGATATATAATTATACTATATTTTTAGCTTATACGGATTTGTTTATATTGGTATGCGGAGGAAATGTTTTGAGTTTTATATTTATAATATTATTTATTTCTATATTTTAATGGAACTAAATAAAGATAAGCTATTTCTGCAAATAGTTTCTCTGTCAAGCCTAACGGATAAACAACCATATTATGAAATGGTCTTTCTAACTCTTTCTAACTTATCAACAAGACCTATTTAACACGTATTCCAGAAAATTGAACTAAATTCAAGAATTCTAACTAAAGAGAAATAAAAAATCTTTAGACAATGTATGTCCTTAAATTAATTATACTTAATACCTGAAACATGCATATAATTACATAAAAGCAAGACAAGAAGGGAGGAAGGAAACTTCATAAGTCTTTTTATTTCGTTATTATTATATGGTATGTACATATTTAATTGTTATAAACGTTTAGTGGTAAGATTTTCAGAGATGAATGATTTTTGGTGAAAATTAGTAGTCTTTAAGATATTTTTGGAATACAAATTTAAAAAAGAATATTAAAAAAAAAAAATGTAAGTTTACTATTTAAAGATATCTACGTAAAGAGTTAACTATTTTAACTTAAACTGGATATGAAAAGTAGGTAACTTACATTGCCTTGGTCATACCTCCCAACTATATACTAGGTCGGTCACATAACCTTCTGCGCTTCCAAAAGTTCTCTACAACTTCTATCTACATAACAGAAGACGTTCTCGTATAACTTTAACCATGGTCGCTTGTTGATCCTCTAAAAAATGTTGATTAAAAATATATTGATATCAAAAGGGTTCTCACAACCACTCTGTCTCCGATCTGGAGACATGGCAGACCCTCTCGCCTTATGTATTTATGTAATACTTGAATAGCATCTTATTACTCGTGATTGACGGTCAATAGTTTTATAGATTTATACTTCAGAAAAACGTTAAACGTGAGCTATTAAATATTTATCGATTTAAACTGTCCTAGAAATACTAGATTTATTTTAAACATTTTTTAAATATAGATGCTAACAATGAGATAAGAATTTTTTTTCCTCCGGTGTATACAATATCGTGTATAAATGTTACTATTTTATTTTACAAAAATGTATATATTTTTTCTATGATAAATGTGCACATGTATTAATTTATTCGTGAAAAAAAGGTACGTGATATCTTGAACATTGTGATCACGGCGTAGCTTCGGGGGCTGAAAACACTGATTATTTGCTGGCTATAATAATTAAACTCATTACGACGTCACGACTTTGCTATAAGAATATACGTGCTGTCTATACCATTGAGTATAGAGGTAAATTACGCATCTAAAACGTATTCCTGGTTATAAGTAGTTTAGACGGTGGCAAACCGTATTTCACGAAGTTCTAAAAAAAAAAAAAAAAGAAAAAAACAATCGCTCTAAGGGTACGAAAAATCGTACGTGTACAAGGCGTGTACGATGGCGTGTTTAGGACGAGTTGACCTCAATTTTAAACAAGGAAATTTTCGAATAATAGCGTGAAAACGTAATAAAAGTTAACCTCACGCGGTATTATTATTAATATTAAAAGATAATATTGTACCATTATTATTATTATTATTATTATTCCCCTTCATCCGCATTACATAACGGGTGATTCTAAAATTGTAATCGGAAATGTCAATAATATCCACAACACATGTTTTATTTTTACGGTTATGAATATTTTTATTTGAAATTAATGTGAGTTTATTATAGTAGTAGATTTTTCCAAAAATCGCGTTCTTTTTTTTTTATTAATGATGAGATAAATTTTTTTTTATTATTATCATATAATGTCTATAATATATATACCTATATATAACTTATATTTTTTTACGCCTATTTAAAAACAAAATTGTTCAAAATTCTCACGCCTTAAATACAAGTACATAGGTTTTATTAAATTTGAATATGGAATCCGTTGGCACCGTTAGAGGGTACCATAGTTTAACGACTGCTACTTAGTTTATACATTTTATGAGTTTCTTATATATATTATACAATATTTTAATATAATAAAATCTTCGTACAACATTAACATTTAATGTAATAAATGTAAAAAAAATATTGTTTAATAAAATTATATGGTATAAATATATAACTGTAATAAATAGTTAATGTCAATAGTCGTTCAGACACGTTTGTTTGGAGACCCACAGAGACGTTGAAACACCAAGTGTTTAATTTATTTGATCAATATTCGCGTTTGTAGTATGTAAGGTAACTGGTGTAATATTGTCTCGTTTTCATTTAAAAATTTAAAAATAGAAAGTAGATAAAGTTTAACAAACGAGGAGGATGAACATTTTTAAATTATGAACAAGTATAGACTCGTATACAGAGGAGCAACTGAATATTGCGCCCGGGGTAAATCTTCAAAATGCGCCCATTTTGATTAAACACAAAATTCAAAGACTATTGTTTTATTTTTTAATAACGAGTAATATTTCTATTGTACTATATATAGTAACTTTAAGTACACCAAACTTTTTCTCCAATAAATATCCATATTCCTCATTTATAAAACTACGACTAAAGAACAGGGTTCGGAAGTTATGCACTAAAAAAGTACATTTTTAGCACTTTAATAGTCACATAAAAACACGCTATGAATAGCACTAAAAATTTTAAAATGTGCAAAATAAAATGGTCGAAAAAACATTTTTAAATAAATTGTTACTTTTATTTGTACAAATTGTACACATTTTATATGCGGAAACTAAGTACTTGAAACGGCTAGAACAGGTAGGTGCTGAATATTTATTGTTTTATACTTCATGATAATCTCGTATTTTATAAATGTACAATTGAAAAATATATAAAAATGTGTCTAATGTCCTCCGTAAATATATATCACGTAAAAAAATTTATTCATTTCCATTAATACATGAAATTATGAAAATATGCATAAAAATAGCACTTATTTTTTTAAATGATTAAGATAGTTCTAAGAACATTCAAAAATAACAAAAAAAAAGAAAAATTCATATATAACATTAGGGAGGTGTGAAACAAATTTTTATTTTACTTGAGATGTTCTAAGATTTACCAGAAATGAGTCCCAAAGGTCCTGGTGCAAACAAATATTTATGGACTTCTTTCTGGAACATGCCAAAATTAATACATACGTATAAAATATTTATATAAGTTATTATTTATTAAAATATTTTTTAATTATTTTTAAAATTAACTTACTTGCTAAGATCTAAGTTTAAATATATTAAATAAACACTGTCTATTAGGCATGTCGTGAATCAGTACGTACCCAATGTACCTAAAAATAAATATAGATATTGATAAATTTATCTATTGAACATATAACGTGTAACAAAAGATATAATTTCTAAATAACATAAAATAAAAAAATGTTACCTAATTATAATACTATTTAAAAATTATAACAGCATACCTATGTTGTTATAGTGAGTAAAACTTCAAACTATATTGTATAAAATATTTTCTTCAAAGCTTTAGAATTGGTGAAATTAATAACGAACTCCTCAATATTTATTTCATCGACTTCTTTCAATACCTAATGTTGTTATATTACATAGTTTTTTTTTTGTGAAGTAGAATTTCTCAAGTAATTTTTCATCAATTTTAGCTGATACCATAGTTACAGGAATTATCAAAAAAATTAGACAAGCAGTTGTGGTACATCACTAAAAGCCGTTGTTAAATCATAAATTACAATACATAATTATGATAACATCTTAAATATTTCTGTTGTCTGATTTATCATTGATTTTAGATCGGTTACTTCACATTTAATAAACACCTATTATATTGTTAAATAAAATTATACGAACATTTTATCAAATAAAAACTTCAGTTCTTCCAAGTATATTTGGATTTAAAAATTCGAAATTCGATATGATTACTTGTAATTCTTTAAATCTATTTATAAGTTGTACTAAAGCAGTATCTACCACTGGATAAAATATTTTAATTCTAAATTTTCCAGTCACTATCGACTTCTTTAAAATGTAATCTGAAAAATATTTGGCATTTCAATTGAAATTTAGATCAGATATACCCCATTTAGAACACAAATTATGAGCAGTTAAATTAATTTCATTGCGGTTTTCTCCCAGTTCTAATATTGACGGAATTGCTTGCTTAAGGAGACTACAGAAATTTTAACAACTTTTCAACATACTTTTCAATATTCTTTCCCGTAAACATAAAAGTAAAATAAGTTTTATAGAATCGAATTTAGATCGTAATGCTTTGCTAATGTTTTTTCATCGTCACTTTTAATTGTAAGAAATATTTTCATTAAAATATTTTTAAAACATTATTAAATCTTTCTTTTAATATAGTTTAGTATCGAGCTTTCCAATATGTAGTGCTTGTATTTTTTTAAAACAGTTTTACAGACTATTGAGGTATTTTCTTCTCCTAATGTTAATAATGTCTGATGGAAATAATCGTCAACTGGTGCTGTCGATATTATAAAAATATAATTAAATATATATGCGTTGATAAAGTAATATGACAATAATAATATTCTATGGTAATATTTTTGTTATTTTTTATTTATGTGTACCTACCAATAATTGATTCAAAATAATTGTACACTATTACAGTATTACGTAGATTACGTAGATATAAGTATGTTTACCTATTACATAAAGTAAAATACAAAATTATAATGTTAAAATATAAAATAATTATTTTACAATATAATGTTCAAAAGACAAAAATAACGATAGTTGTTGACGACGCGATGAGCCCTTGAAACTTTTGAACCTGGTGCAATGCACCACCTTCAACTATGATTTTTACAGTACTGGTAGTGTGGTTGATACTTAAAATAATTATATATGCAAAAAAAAATCCAAAAAGACCAAAAGTTTTTGAATCTTGTACGAATATTGTAGTTTTTACATCAAAATTTGGATATATACGGTGCCACCCGATATGTACGGACTATGCACTGTTATATAGTGTATTTCCATCAATTCGATGTATTTTTAAAACATATTTATTAAACATTCTATTATTGGAAAAATTCAAAGTATTAAATGTTTCCGTTTTTACTTTTAACCTCTCTTCTACCACTCTCCAAATTATTATTTTTTAAAGAATTTGTTTACCGATATAATATCCAGAAATTAAGGTTAATATTAGATATTAATTAATACCTATAATTTGTACACAATATTTAGAAAACTGTTCCTAGATTATGCTTAAATTCCCAATGATTTACATGATTTTAAAACCTGTAGTCTTATTAAACACATTTACGTCAAAAAATTACATATTCGATATTGTTCTTTAAATTATTGATACAGATAAGATTTATAGAGATACAAATATATATTGTCTAAAAACTTCAAAATATCTCGAACTTTTATTTTTCTCTCCTCCACGACGCCTCAAAATTGAATATACAGTTGACTCTCGGTAACTCGAACCTTGATACTTCGAAATTCTCGATATCTCGAATAATTAAAATTCCCCTTCAAAAAACAATAACACTAAACATAAAATTTATGTTTAAATAATCTTGTTAACTCGAAAATTAATTTGACAAGTTTCGATATCTCGAATTATCTTATCCAAATTTAGTACTAAAAATAGTTTATCAAGGCGATTATTATTTTTCGCTTATGACTTGTATTATAAAACCCGACCATTACAGTCAACTACATATTTATAATTTAAACCTTTATAACTCCATACAATGGATTTAAGTTTTAGTTCTATACCGTCTGTTCGTTTGATCGTTTATCGTGTGAGTGTGATAGTGTTAATACAGTGGTTATTATGGCTCAAAAAAGAAAATTAACAACATTATCACTTGCAGAAAAAGTGAACTTGCTTGAAATTGTTGAAGAACGCGAAAAAAAAACAAGAAATAGCCAAAGATTTTGGAATTCCAGCGAGTACATTATCCACAAAAATAAAAAATAAAGATGTAATTTTAAAAAAATTTAATGAAAACTCGGCAATTTGAAAAAAATGAAATTAGGAGAATACTTTGACATAGAATCCTGTTTATTAAAATGGTTTCAACAATGTCTTGACAGAAAAATTCCAATAAATGGACCCATTCTACGAGAAAAAGCTGAAGAGTTTGGGCATAAGTTAGGACATGAACATTTTAAAGCTAGCAGTGTTTGGTTAATAAATTTGAAAACCAGAAATAATGTTATTTTTAAACAAGTTTGTGGTAAAAGTGGCGCTGTAGATGTACAAAAATGTTCTGTGTGGATGAATAATTTACCAAAATTCATCGAAAATTATTCACCAGACGACATTTTTAATGTGGACGAAATAGGATTATTTTTCAAATATTTACCTGAAAGAACATTCATATTTATAGACAAATCTCGTTCAGGTGGAAAATAAAGCAAAGAAAGAAACACTTCTGTTAGAGGCAAATATGTCAGACACAGAAAAATTAACACCACTTTTGATTGGTAAGTCGAAAAAACAACAATGTTTTAAACAAGTAAAATCATTACCATTAGATTATTATGCGAACAAAAATCCTAGATCTGAAATTTTTAATTTGTGATTAATGAAATTAGATAAAAAAAAAAAAATGGTCACTGAGAAAAAGAAAAACTTACTTTTTATTGATAATTGTACGTCACACAATTTAACTTCGACTTGTAATGCTATTCAAGTGCAGTTTTAACCTCCTAATACTACTTCGGCATTACAACCATTAGACCAAGGCATAATAAATAATTTTAAAATATTTTACCGAAAATAATTGGTAAAAAAAATTATATCGGCTATAAATGATACCGATCATATTGTAATAAACATATTGGATGCTATACAGCAGCTATGCGATAAAGCATGGCGACACGTAAAATATGAAAAGAATGTAAATTTTTTTACAAAATCAGGTTTTAGAATTTCAACCGAAAATAATCCTTATGAACCTTCTGATGATAATAACGATGAATGAAATCAATTAACTGAGAAAATATATCTTAATGAAACTTTTACATCATACGTCAATGTTGATGAAAATTTGGAGATTTGTGGAGAATGGACTGAGAACGATATTATCTCCGATATATTGGACGAAGATAACGAAGAAGAATTTGATGACCAACAAATACAATCCTCCATTACACATAAAGAAGCGACACTTGCATTAGAAACATTACGTAAATATATTGAAGGCAATGAAAGTGTGGAAGATTTATTTAAACCACTATGTATTTTAGAAAATAGAATTGAGAAAATTATATCAAATAAACAAAAACAATTAACTTTACACCAATTCTTTAAAAATTATTACATGTAAGTAGGAATGTAAGAATAACATTTTTTTTTTATTTCTTTAATGTAAAAATTATTTAAAAATAAAAACATACTTTTTAAAAGTTTTTGATAACTTGACATTTTTAGTAAGTCGTATTTTTTGTTCCCCCTTGAACTTCGAGTTACCGAGAGTTGACTGTATTTAAAATCAACTATCGATTATTGGTGTCATTTTGCACCCTTAAAAATCTTGTGCGTGGAACATAGGTAACTGTCATCCCTCCTTTTGCTACGGCTCTACATATATACATACATACATACATACATACATACATATAATATAGACTGGCAAACTCCAATACCGGCTTTGCTTCGCAGACTGGTAATAAGGATAAAACTAAAAATTCTTGAAAACCAAAAAAATTCAATACTTTAACGTTAAAATTACGTATCTCAATCAAAAGTTAAACACCAAAATTCCGTAGGAAAATTTGTTTTTTCTGTTAAAAGAATCATTACCGGGTATATAATTATACCGTTGTTAAATTATGGTGTTTTTCTACAGGTATATACTATTTAGGTTAGGAACGTTTATATTATATTATATAAATTGTTTCGTTTTTATTAATATCGCGTCAACAAGAATTTCAGAAAATATTAATAATTAGAACTCTATATTGAAACTTTCGATATTTCTAAATTTGCAGTATAAAATTATTTTAACAGTTTCTGAAAAAAACAATGAATTATAAAACAAAAATTATTCTTCATTATTTCAAAATGTCATATTTACCTACCTATTCATTATGAAATTTCAAATTTCAAATTTTGATCATTTTGACACGACTCATTGAACTTTAAAACAAAATAATTTATTATATATTGTAAACTTATGCCGTTAATAAATAAATAGGAAATATATAGGGTATTCCGGGACTCTATAATATTTCTTCTGCAAATAAAGATTTTAAAATGCACTTTTAAAGAATAATTTATTATACTATATATAGTATACATATATTAGACTTAGAAATATATTACTAACATTATATGAAAATGTTTTTTTAATAGTTATTATTGAATTATATAAAAACTCAAGATATCCGTTTAAAAAATTAACACTTTTAAAATGTTGATGGTACAAATTCTTAATTTTAACGATACAGTATTTATAAGAATTTTTTCTTCTTCATGTTTGAAATGTTTATAATAAAAGGGGTGTACACGGCAATAACCACAATAAGTAAACTATTGGAAACCGACCTTTTTTCCATTTTGGTATACCTGATTATACAGTGAACGACATTATTTTTAAAAAATAGTTTTTAAAAGTAGATACTAAAACACAGTTAATAGCTATAAGAAATGTTTGAAGAATGTCCAATTTGTATCAATTCGGTAATTACCACCTTAGCCACTTTTAACGATATTATTGACAATGCAATGTTGTGATATGCTTATTGTATCGTTGAAATATCGAAGATCATAACGTAATTTTATGAATGTTTTGTTTTTACTGTTCATTACAGCATGAACATATCTAGTTACGTCGCTATAAACCGAGAAAGGTATATGAGACTATATAGACACAAGCAAATACATTTTAGATTCTGAAAGAAGAATCGTGAGAGGAATTTCAAACGTTTTCTCTCCGTTATCTACGCAATAATTTGTGCATTTAAAGTTTATACGTTGAAAATTTGAAATAGAAAATACTTTAGGGGGAAAATCGTTAGATTTTTTCGGTAGTTCGTATGCGTAAACGAACACCACCGGAAATACAAGACCGGCGAAATGAATTTGAAATTCTAAAGATAAAAAACTCTCTGAACTGGTCGCTGCACGTGTCGTTCTCGACTGTACGAAAACTTCCAGGAACACACGCTCCTGCCACAACGGTTCGGCAAGGATAAAATAATCTATTCATCTTTTCTGAATTATATTGAAATGTTCAATTCTACGAATGGTGCATTGACGCTCCGTTCATTTTAACCCATTCGAAACGCCACAAAATTAATTTTAATTCGAAAAAATATAATCTGCCCAGACGACACAGATGGTGGAAATTTGTTCATCGTCGTCCCTTCAGCCATCGGACAGAATGCTGTATTATTATTTATTATTTCAAATTTTAATGCAAAGGTTATTTAATGATAACGTTATTCATTTGAATAATATCATCAATGATATTCGTTATTGAAATTGTTACGAGGGCGCTCATAGAGGGGCCAATGTCACTATAGCTCCTCTGCGATCTTTTTAGTAATTATCTAGGACATATTAGTAATATAAGCCTACACACATTAGGTTCTTGTGTAATCATACAATGTCGATTATGTTTTTTTTAGTAGACTATGCTATATTATAATTGATACAGTGTCGCACACGAAGGGGTACGGGGTCGTCACACGACACCCCTATAATATTGGGTGGTGGGTGCTAGACTAATATTATCCCAATATTTTGTTTTATAACTATAAAATAAACTGTTACAAATGTTACTTGAGTATCAAAAAATTGATAAAAAAATAATTGTTTAGGTGTGTAGATGGTGGTGGGTATGTTGTAAGAATTACGTACCATGCTCTTATGGCCACCCTAAAATGTATAGACGATTTTTCTAAAAATATACTTTTCAGATTAATGTTACACTTTTTGTAAATAATGGCTTCACTGTTTGCCACGATAAAATTAAATATTAATAGCTTCCAGTTCCATATATTTTAATTTGGGTAAATATATTTTATTTTAAATTATTATCATTTATTTTCTTTAAATATATCAAATATTTTAAATGAATACTAAAATGTCCTAGATTGTATCTTATTATATTTATATACGCAATATATAATATTATATACTATATATTACATATATACAATTAAATATACCATGGTGAATAATGGCATACTCAAAATACATATAATATATAATTACATATTTAAAAGTTTTGGAGTAAAATATCGATTAATTTTTCTACTCTTATATTATATGAATCACTTAGTAGTATAATTGTAGATAGTGTTGTAGTATCGTACGTATTATAACATAATTTTAAAAACAATTTATATTGATTAATATAATTATTGTTATGTACTATAACATAATATTTTGTATATTACTCTGAATGGCTGTAGTCATTTTTCTCCAAAACTCGGATTTCATTTCCTACCACTTCGATTTTTATCCAAAAAAAGGCAATATTTCATATTCCTCTACTGAACTGTCATATTAAATACACGTGATAAATCAACAGAATGGCTTGTGTATTTTTTTACCCGTTTATCGCTATACTCTGGTCTACGCCTATTTATAGCTATATCTTATTGTATATTAATTATATTGTGAAGGAAGGCAATATACGTAAATGTAAAAAGCGAATTTTAGTAATTCGGTTAAATGTACACGTAAAACATCGCCACTGCATTAAATCTCGATGTTTTCGGTTGAGTGGTTTTGTGTGTTTTCAGATACACGAGCGACGATACTAGAATTAAAATAGTTACACGTAATTAGAACGAGCATTATCTGAGAGTCCGTAGTAGGACTTCATTAGTCGGCCGAGAGAATTTCAAAGTTTGCCAACTTGTATAATTATATAGGTATGTCTATATAACGTCTTTGATACGGTATACCGTAAAATTTATTTAATAAGATTTCGTTTATCATTTTTCGCAGTAATAATTAATGTAACGTTATCATAATAATAATAGATAATAACTATCATTATCACTCCCATATTCGGATTGTTCTCATATTTTTGGAAAACATAATATCCAATTCCTCGGTCATCGTACCTGATACCCGTATACATTGTACTTGTAATTTGACCTCGTTTTTACACTATCAAACTAGTTTGTAACTCAATCCGAACCACGCTAGGTGTATTCACCCGATAATGTTTTTACGACATAATTAATCACGCGGTTATATTGTTTGTCCATTTTACAGTGGAGGGGCTCAGCACAAAAAGGTACCTAAATCGGTGGTTTTACAATGTTCAGGAGATTATTTTAAAAGTTCTAATAAGTTAAATTCGTTTCTCCGTAGATTTATATTCTTAAGTGTTTCGCCAGAAAATTAAAACGGTCATACTAAAATAGAACTAAAATACCGAAAATAATACAATTTTCAGATATATTTGTGATTAATATTATTGTTATTATTAAATGATCATTACTCCTAGGTATGGACAGAACGTTTTGGATCATAATTGTTTTTACTGGCTTTTTCAGTAAGGGCTTTTGGTTCTAAACACAAATATTACCATCATACATATGTCATAATATTATGTAACCGTAAATCATATAGATACATAAATATGGTTAAGAGTGATTTTGTCCGCGATTTTAATCGTCAAATAACATTTTAATTTAAATTATTTATTCCCAGATTTTTAATTTCTGCAATAAAACTATGTCCATAACATTTTTTTTTTCCATTAAAAAACTTTCCCAATTGACTTTTTGTCCACATTAACATGGACAAACCATTTTTTTTATACAATACAATATGTTTTCGTTAAATAATGTATTGACCAGTGATAGATATTTATTTCTGATGTCTATGATAATATACAATATTTTATAATGCTGATAATATATTTTTCAAAAAGAATTCAAATTAAATTAATTAAACTATTTTTTAATTTTTAATAACGAATAGCTTACAAATATTTCGATTTATATTTGAATTACAATATTCCTTGTAACTATGCATAACATACATATCTGATATAATTATATAGGCATTATATTATATAGGTACTTTGAAATGTTTTCTTGTAATATGATTAGAAAATAGTGGCATGATGTTTATAAACGAACATCAATATAAAATAGTTCTCAATATAAATAATTGTTTACAAATTCGAATTATATTATGATTGTTTGAAACCAAAAATTTCTCATCACACACTATCAAAATAATATTGTTTCGTGCAGATTTGTATGTATTTAGAAAATTTGGATTAGTTATGTGATTCATAAAAAATTACTTTTTTTTTTTTATAGGTAGCTTTTTAAACTTGAATAGGTACAGTCTCAAAGGTACGGTTTTCAAGAATTCGCTTTTTTTTAAATTATTGACCCGTATTTACCTAGATTACAAACACAAAAAATAATAATAATTCGATTTTCTTAAAATATTCTTTAAAAAGAAAAAAAAAGCTTTGTGTGGAAATTTTTGTTGAAGTGAGGAATTTATTACTGTTGTAATGACATGTTCTTTTTATGTACAAGTATCTACGTATACACTAAATTCGTAGATAGTAAAAAAATCGTATGAGTGTTAAGGTAAAGAGCTCTCTGATAGCACATTCATTCTAGTCATTACTATTATATTTTCCCAGAATTTTTCTTTTGCGAAAAGAATAATATCTTCACTCATAATCGTTTTCTGAATACAACGAGTTATATTTGCTTTCATATCCGAATTAATAATAATAATACTTTGTTCTGCAATGTCCAATTTTCACCACCTGTAATTGGACAGATTTTTCTTCTTCTGTTTAAAACTTTAAACATTTGCGAGTCGGATATATTTTGTTTACCAACATTAATATACTTAAATATAATACTTATATATTTAATTAACAATTAAATGCATTTTTTTTTTTTTATATATATATATATTCACATAATCATAAAAATTAATTGTGAAAATAAATGTTCGCTACACGTGTAAAAGAACCGTCCGATATTTATGCGTTTATTTATTATAGGTATAAACATAATATTTTGGTATTAACCCATAAAATCGAAATTTACCCGTTAACTTATATGTATTATTATTTATTTGAATAAACGCATATTAATTTATACGTAAAAAAGCAAAGGGTCGTAGAAATATAACGACGGAATGATGAATATAATATTTTCGTAAAGAACGAGCGTGAAAGGACTGGCACATAAATTATTTGATGTGAAACGGTGTGGTGCGGCGTGGAGTCGGACCATTTTGGGTACATTAGACTTATGGGCTTTTTAAATGGACGTAAAATTATTATTATACCACACGCGATACTACGGTGTAGGTATATTACGTGCCAGCCCGAGTTAACCGTTGTGCGATAAATAAAACCACGAAATAATTATTGTCTAAGTCCATATCTTAGCATCTTGTACACGCTGTAGGTAGGTACGCGCACACATTCGGTACGTTTATTAAATATGTGCAAAATATTTTAATTTTACGTGGCAAAACTAGACAGCTATTGTGTAAAATAATATAGCGAATTTTTTGACCGAATCGGGAAAGTCGTAAAATCAATCTGTATACAATATAAGGACATGAAATGCAATGTATTTTTTTGTAGTTTTTCAACGATCCTTAATTAATGCTTTCCAACTTCTATACAATTCGATTCATATTTCATACAATAATGTATTAGAGTTTAAAAACCGGTCCAGATACAGGACTTCTTGAACGGGACGGGATAGACTTTAGTATTATTGATTATTTTTAATTTAATTGTGAAGACGAATCATTGTATTCGAAAAACGGTTTTGAAAAAAGTTCAATAGTTACACAATTAGTAGTCCGATAGGAATTTTTCGTAATTTTCCTTTACTCTAAAACCATACACTCAAAACTACTGGAAAATAGAAACTATCCATTTTAGAGTACCAACCGGAATGAATTCCTAATAGATTTGTTCTTCACCAGAAAACTCATACTGTCCTAGAAAAGGATACATTTATAAACATTTTTTAAACAAAACCCATGTTCATCGAATTCATCGCAACTCTAGTAGCATAAAATAAAACTTTAAAGAAAATCTATCAGCAGTTTATGCGTCTGAAAACTCCAACTCAATTTCTTCTACCTGAAAAAATGTATAAATACATCATAAAAAATTACATGTCTAGATAAGTGGTGGGAACCGGTCCATAGTTTCATAGATTTTCGGACAAAATAGCATTAGTATTTTAGATTTTAAGTCAAAGCTAGCAAGAATTTATTGCAATCGAAAAAACATTCCGAGTGAATTTTAGTATAATATTCTTTTCCAATTTATAAAAATTCCTCATTGTGTTTGGTAATTTTCCTTCACCATTAAGAAAACTACTAGTTCATACGAAAATTTTCCACATTAAAGTACCAAATATATAACACATTTTGTATTTTGTATTACCCGAAATTCCTAGTCCACTTCTTGTATCCAATAAAAGTGTATAATATATAATATAATTTACTTAGTGAAATCATTGTGCATAGGACCACTATAATTTATTGAAATGCATCCATATCGTGAATATATGAATATTTTCTATATATAATTCAGTAATATTTAAATTTTATACATTTTATGTATTTGTTCATTTTACATTTTGTAAAACAATAAAAATTATAACTACATGATGTGTACAAAGTCTCACGAATTAGTTAATTTTGTGCAATACAAATAGTATAGGTAATATATTAAATATGTTTCGTCTTAGTCTTATAAAATGTAGCAAATATTTCTATCAAATTTGCCAAAATTGATAAGTTTTAGAAAAACTTTAATTTAAAAATAGGTACTAAAATATACTATGAAAACTTTAAGAATTAATATTATACTTAACTTGTGTATTAATAACTTTTAGACTATCTTATATTGGTTTTGAAAGACAAAAAATCATCTACCTTGAAAAACCAACATTTTAGCAAAGTACGTTCTTGATTAATAACCCTTATTTAACTTGTAATAAACAAACGTAGGTTTATTCAAGAAATGATGGTTTGTGCACACACGTTTAAAGATATTTCTTAGAAAATCACCACGTTGCTTTATTATAAATCCGTTTTATATAAAGGGTCTAAAGAATAAAAATTCTTGTTTCTAATGCATATGGAAATCTAAATGAAAACTAAAATTAATACGATTAAAAAAACTGATTTTCATAGTAGGTATTCATTAGTATTATTAACATTATATTATTTAGGTTGTAGAAGAAAAGGAAATCAATTTATCACATATAATAATGGAAAATAGATAGAGAAATTAAAATACCAAATATTCTGGCAAGTTATATATTGATACTATTATATTTATTAAATTTTAAAATGGTACTAAAAATTTTTATAAATTATAATTTAAATCAATTTAAGAAAAGAACATCGAAGAAACAGAAAGTTATGGATAAATATATATATTTGTAAACAAAATAATTATTTTATATACAAGGTAGGTAAAACGACATTAATTCATTATTTTTACTTTAAAAGTTAATCAATATTAATTTGTAGAAACCGGAATTTAACACATTCCCACGAAGATTGTGATTTTCCTAACTTGTTTCTCCTAAATTGTTTTGATAGTTATATTCTAATTTAATTTGCAGTTTAAAATTAATATCTGTAATATAACTGAGTAGGTTATGAGTTATCACTTGAATTTTTATTTGTCTGTACAAAATGTATTGAAAGACAATTCACTTGTATCAAATATACTCCATTTAGATCCAATGAAACAAAATTGAACATCAATCGACCTTTTTATAACTGGATTGAGCACAATTTCCGACGTAACAATGGTCTAAGGCTGTAAGTTCTAAGCTATATAAATGAAAATCAATACAATTGAGCAAAGAACATATTTACTGCTATATAGTCATACTCAAATTGTATTATATTTATATATTCAAATTAAAATATCCGAGTAATCGAAGTAAGTGAGTAATCTTACCCGGTTTATAAGTACGACCATATTTAATTTAACCTGTTACCTACTCGACATATTATTTCACATGAAATCGGAGGAATTTTTCAATTAAACTATCTCCTAATGAGCGAAGCGAAAAAAATTTTTCAATGGAGAGGGATATAAAAAAATTATTGCAAAATGAGCTACGTTCTATCTCATTACAATAGAATATACCTAAATCGAATCATTAAATATTTAAATAATTTTCTAATATTATTAATACATTTACGAAACTATATTGAATTTTTTAGACTTTTGAGCAAAGACATCAAGATCTACATTGGAATCAAATGGATTAAAATGTATTTCTCTATGAATGCCCAACAATATAATCATTACTTAAAAATTACGTTAAACTAGTAAAAATAATAAGTCATTAGGGGCCATTATTAAAATGTCCAGCTAAATATTATATTTCAGTGTTAGAAAAACTATGTTTTATAACGGAAATATTTTACAAATATAGTGGAAATAACAAAATAACAAATAAAATCGTCATGGTTAAATTATATTATTATACAGAACGTTTCTCAGAATGATTTATCTTTTCATTAAATTTAAAAATAATAGTAATACACCATCTGTATCTGGACGAACTTTTTAAATTTATTATTTCTAAATATGAACAAATTAAAAAATTATATTGTAACTATATTTATTAATTTTCTGAGTACAAATGGAAAACAAAATGAAGATGAAATGAAATCACAAAACCACAATAAAACAATATTATATAAAACCAGAGCTTAAAACTGGTTAAAAATACCTTTTTTGATAACCCAAAACCGGTTCCCGGCTTTTATTTTTAATTTTTTATTTAATCTAAGGAGCAGTCATCGGTTCGTTAACCGAAAATTATATTTTGGGGTTTTATGTGTACCAGTAATCGTTTTATGTCATTGCCGGTAATTGTAACGGAGCCGATAATCCATGTTGAAAGTAAAAAAAAAAAACCGCTAACCTTTTTCTAAGATGAAAAATAATCATTATTTATATATTATTATATTATAAATATTATTTGTTATGTTTATCATACTGTCATACTTAGTATTTTTATTTATAACAATTTAATCTTTATTTTATAATACCTATTATATGACATTTAATTGTATGTGTTTAATTTTAATTATTTTAATAAGAGTATAATAGCAGTGTAATCGCTACAATCATAATATCTTATTAGATTATTATATCTATAAGCGAGAGAAACATTTTATTAATCAAATATATTTTTGATAACAATAAAAATAATCACCTCCATCCGCAAATCTTTATTATGCAATGACCACAGTGACCATATTTTATCTCTATTATACACGTCTTACAAATATTAGGTCTGGCAAATCATGTCGGATGCATCCCAATAAACATTTCAACATTTATTAAACCTTGTATGTAACCTTTAAATGTAATGTTTAACATTAAATAAACATTTAATAAACTTTAAATTTGGGTTAATCGAATGTTGTTAAACCTTTCAGTCAACCTTATTTGAAAAATTTTTCATGGTTCATACAAAATTGCAACATTGTACTTCACGTAACGTTTTTTTTTATTTTTTTTTTTTTGCTGTACATTTTGCAACAAATCTTAATTCCGGTGATTAGATTCAAACCTCCGACCATCACTTATTTAATCATTTTTGTATGGGTACATATAATAAATGTTCCAGTAATGGTATACGGTTACAGGCACGGCAGAGGAAGATACATTTTTTGAATCGCCGCAGCTCATTCAATGGTGGTCAGAACGAACTCCGACCGGTGACAAAATGTGTTGTACGCTGAGGTATAAACATACTAAAAGTCACTTTTTAGGTAGTCCAAAATTGAATTTTGGATTGCTCATAATTCAAGGAGAAGTAAACCTAGTGCCTTGTGGTTTTGTCTACACCCCCTTTTGCTTAAATCACCTAAACATCGGTGCTTATTAAGGGACATAGTCCTCTCTAGAGAATACCAAAAAAAATTACTTTTAGTCTGTTATATACCGGAGTGTATAATACATTTTGACATCAATCTGAGTATGATTTGAATATTATAAAATTCGCAATACCGATTCAAAAATTTCCTCTCATTTTCCGTGCCTATTATATTATTGTATATCATTCCATGGGCAATTAACTATCAATTCCAAAATGATTTTTTTGCAGGTAGCCGAGAAGTGAACTAATCTTTTTGTGGTTTTAGATAACCCTTCTCTTTTTAAACTCAATACCCATATATGGTTATGGCCATGGGGAATTAGGGGAGGGACATGTCCCCTTGGAGAATAACTTTATAATGGATTATTGCTGAATCTAGTAGTTCATAACACAAAAATATTATAATTTATTTAGGTCTGTCCTCTCCGAAATTTATCATATATGCGCTAAACTTTGAAATATGAACAAATATATAATGTTTTTTAAACATTGTTTTTTAAAAGTTATGTTGAACATTAATTATTAAACATTTAATGTTTAAATATTCAATGAAATGTTATTCTACATTAAACTATAAAAATTAATTATTTTACAATCATTTAATATTTATTAAACGTTTAATCTTACACATTCAACTATTAAAGTTACATCAAATGTTTATTATTAAATATTTAACTATTAACATTACATCAAATGTTTATTGGGGTGTTCCTTTCTTGCTGCTGGAAATGGCGCAGTGCTGCGAACCAGTTAAGAGTAAATCAATTCATCATTAAACATAATATAAAATAATGTTTTTTGATAACAAGATGTTTATATTATTTTTCTGATATTATCAAACCAAATGAAAATTTTTATTAAGTGACTTATAGCCACTAGAGTGCATTACTGCGCCTTTTCTAAATTATTGCCTCATTTTTGCAGCGATATTGGCACAGGCATTTGCATTGATTTTTTAAATTATATAAATTGGCACTATTTTGTTACTACCACTTACCTGCTGTGTTAATATATTATCACAATATATACGTACTGCAATGACGTTGTACAAACATACCTATATACACTGCATTACAAATAAAGGCCATGGAAGAGAATCCATCCTATATATCTTCCCACCCTCTGAGAACGTCCATGATAAAATGCAATAATTTTGTGACTTTTTCATTATATATTACGAGTATAGTCCTATAATGCAACATTGGTAGTGAAATAAGTTTTAACTTTTTTTTAATATAAATTAATTATAAACTCAATCACAACTACCTAAATTGTATATCTGCTTCAAAATTCATCATTCATTTTATTCTTCGTATAGTTTATTATTATAAATATAATCTTATTATGAAGAAAGTATCTTAAAATTGTAATTTTTAAAATTATAATTTATAATAGGTAAGTATAACGATGTTATGCTAATAATATCAAGACAGATTAATTTTTTAATATATTTTATCCGATTTAATGAAAACTGAAAATGCATATCAAAGTGAATTATTGATGGAGGTTTTGCAATTAAATTTTATAGTGGACAGTTTTTTGGTAGTCTTACTCTGAAGGAAATAGTATTTGAATGAATTTTTTGCTATAAATAATAATACACCGAAGCAGTTTGGCTATAGTATTAGTTACAACATTGAGTTCAAAATAAATAATATTGATTTCTGTATGAAATTTAAACCTTAATCCTTAACTCGTCATCATAATTTTATATTTGTAAGTGCCTACATAAGATAATGACCCATTTATTTAAATTCTTAGGCGAATTAAAGTATTAAAATGATTTTTAGTATCTGATTATATAGAGATAATATTACCTATTTACTATTTAGTTACGTCATTGTAACGGCATTTCTGCAATATGAATTGAATATTATTTATTCGTCAGCTCGTCTATTCGTTCATTCCCATAACCACCACTGAAGTGTGTCCATTGTTTATTTTGAGTTTGAAATATTTTCGATTTTCGATTTTCGATTTCTAAATGATATAATACGGCAATATAAATGTGAAAAAATCAATACATAACCATACAATATAAGTACAATATAAGTAGTATACGCATATAACTACATAAAACTATAATACCTATATGTAACATATACTGAACATGGAAAAATATTTAGTTGAATCAAATATAAGTAATAATTCAAGTCTTTCTAATTATATTTTCTAGTAACAATATACAGCCAACACCAAAACACTTAGTTAAAACAAAATACATAATATTTAGTCAAACGAATAACTAATAATATACTATATCGACATAAATGTTCGGAAATATTACTCCCGAATTTTTCTCACATAACTCCGGTTACAGTTATTTGTTTTTTGCGTTCTATGTCTTAAAAAATTCATAAAAAGTGCGCGCGTGGACCGGTATCGGCTTCGAGTCGGTCCGCCTAAAATTTTTCACTCAAAAAGTATTTATAAAGATCTACATCTAATACTCAGCCGCCGCAAACGTAAGTTTAATTTTATATTCTTATCAGCTCAGAGGTCGACAACGGCAATGCTATTATATTTTATCGCCCAATAATTGCTGGAACCAGATTGCGGGTCGCGCCTGTCTCACTCGCCATATACACTGCGTGCGCAGCAACTTAACATATACAGTGTGTCCCAGTGATAAAAAAAAACACTGTTATATCATCAATTTACCACACGTGCACACATAATTGCAACCTTCATTGCACCTTCATTGCAACTAGTCCGTTTTAAGCGCGCTGAACGCGATAATGGAGAAAAGGGACAAACCAAGAACTCGTTGTCCCGGTTGCGGAAAAGATTTCATATCTCTTAATATGCATTTAGCAAAAGCCTCTGGACCATGTGCAATTATTAGAGCTCAGCGATTAATAAATGCAACTCCTGGCTTACAACAAGACATTCCTCTTGATCCAGCGGGAAATATTAATCAGCTAGAACCGAATAATATAGAGCAAACGCAACCTCAAGTCACAAACGACAAGGATAATGTATTGCAGCTTATTCAAGAAACAGATACGTTTGCTAATCGTTTCGAAATTTTTCTTAGCACCGCGGTAGGAGACAATTCTATTAATGAGTTTGACAAACTAGTTTCCGACTTTATTGTTTTTCTTTTCAAGGCTAATAACCAATTACCTGGACCCAAAAATCCAGCAATAACTTTCTATCGAAAGCGTAAGGAGGGGAAAAAAAATAACATGGATCGACAATACAAAAATTCGTCGAATCCCCAGCGTGCTTCCAAGCGTCAAGCACAAAGAACACGCGATAAATATTACTATGATATGGCTCAGTGGCAATATGCCAACCAAAGAAGAAAGGTTGCCCATCATCTCTTAGGCGCAACCAATAGGGAAAAAATAAAAATTGATATAGATGTTATTGAAAACCACTTTCGCCAGTTATTCGAAATCCCGAACGATTCTACACGAGAATCTTACGATCCGGGAGGATTGCAAGATTCAGAATTACTTGTAATACCTTTAAGTGCAATAGAGTTTTCAATTAAAACAATTGCGATCGACACATCTCCCGGTATAGATGGTGTTGTAATGCGAACCATTAGAAACTTGCGATGCGCGCGTGCCATCTGTAACATCGCTAACGTCATGTTGCGCTGGAACTTCATTCCAACAAAGTTTAGAACCGGAAAAACGACTTTGATTTATAAAGGCAAAGGACAACCCTCTGATATTGAGAACTGGTGCCCCATCACAGTTTTTAGCGTGATACGGCGTATAATCGAGCGCGGTTTAGACCAAGAACTAAAAAATCAAGTCCAATTCAGCTGTCATCAAAGGGGTTTCATCAAAGGGGTAACAGGTAAGCATAAATGCTTCATTAATAAATGGAATATTAAAGAGTGCCAGATCAAGCAAATCTAATGGTTGTGTGGTAATGCTTGACTTGGCCAGAGCATTCGACACAATTGGACATAAACACATACAACGTACCCTAAACTCTTTGCCCATACCAAACAACCTGTGCTGTCTGCTTCAAAATCTAACTTCATCAAACACGATAACAATCGAAGTTAATAAAAAGTACA